>LIAE01006327.1:0-38777 GCA_002287525.1 Diploscapter pachys | reverse complement strand
AAATGTTATTAAAGAGCTACACCAATTGGATATGCCATTTAATCATAGAATCACGATATTAATTATAGTCGTTCAAGTGATTATTCATTTTAGAC
Source organism: Diploscapter pachys (assembly GCA_002287525.1). Classification (NCBI taxonomy): domain Eukaryota; kingdom Metazoa; phylum Nematoda; class Chromadorea; order Rhabditida; family Rhabditidae; genus Diploscapter; species Diploscapter pachys. Next base: position 38,682 of record LIAE01006327.1, on the reverse strand, counting down.
TGTAAGAATAACTTTTCGCCATTTTACTAATTGGAATAAAATCTGAAAGAGTAGTGAAATGACGTAAGAAGAATAAGAATCTACAATTGCTGAATGAATGCTCTATTGCGAAAATAAATGCTCTACTCTTCTTTGAACCCATTCTTCATTTTGAGAGAAAAGTGCATTTCGCAATAAAGTGCGTTCCTTTAAGCGAGTGCAATTTTTGGACTAGAAATATCCTTTTAGAGATTACGAAATCGATATTAGTCTTGTCGAGTCAATTAGCCTTTTTCCGAGAAGAGGAAAAGAATAATATGGAAGGTTGAATAAACTTCCTATTCGACAAGACTCTAGTCGATATTATGAAAATTTGGAATAATTGTCTATGAAAAGTGCCATATTTGGAATTTTTGAAATAGGATATGTTGAGAAAGAAAATAAATTAGCTTTTCACAGACTCTAAATTTCTGCGAATTTTTAAATTAAATCCTTGATGGTTTTTGGTTTGACTAGAAAAGGAATATTTGCACATTCTTGATGACGAAAGTCGACAAATTGCAAAAGAAAACGAATAAATACATAACTTTGAAATAAATAATGACAAAAAAGAAAAAAAGCAAAAAATTACAATCGTCCGTTCTGTCCAGTTCGCAATTTGCACATCTCTAATTCGTGTTTCTCCTTGGCTCGAGCCTCAGATTCCTCCATGAATTTGATCTCTCTGAAAAAATGTGTGTTGAATCAACACTAAAGGTAATTCATTTTTATTAGGTTTTGAATAGGTCTTTCTAACAATAAGCATCATTGGATTATGATTGTACATACAAGAGCAAAGTTGTCAATAATAAATTCATAACTCACTTTTCCATTTTCTCCTGCGTCAATTTCCAGTGCATCGCGAGCTGTTCGTTCTTCATTTCCCAGTGACGGACTTCCAACTCCAATCGTTTCACTTCCAGCGCTTCCTTCTTCTTTTGAATCGAGGAACATCTAAAAGCATTATATATCCAGTAAAGGTTTCTTTATTTCTTTCAAGAATCGTCGATGAAAAATTGTATGAGAATCTTACGTTTCATCGAGTCTCTGTCGCTTTGAAGCAGGTTGCCCGGTCGACATATTTGAAGGACTTTTGGAGAGGGGAAGAGAGGAAGATGATGACCCAGTCAAAGGGAAGGAAGACGCTGGCATCGTTCTAAAATATCAAATTGATGGAAAAGATCGGTTTCTTGCAAAAGTTGCATACCGATTAGGTTTATGCATTAATACAGAGAGCTAGGGGTAGAGCAGGTAGGAGATGTTCGGTCTTAAATGTTGAGCACTTTGACGATCTTTTGGCAGTTACTATATGACGGAGGGTATTCAAAAAACTGATGGAGTGTTCTCTAGTTAAGCCCTCCGTTATATAGCTATTGCCCGATTTTTTCCTAGACAAATATTCCCCTATCGAGCCCTATCCATACTCTTATTCGGATTTTGGAGGTATGTGGATTTTATAACAAGCAAAAAATTCTCAGAGGGTGATCTCACATCGGTGGAGTTGGAGTTGCCTTCCTCTCCTTCTGCTGACTTGCACCGAACAACAAGGCGGCAGGATAATTCGGGAAGGAGTCATTCGATTGGGACATCGAGTTGGCTTGCTGAAAGAGATCAAATCAGAATATCTGTAGTTCTTTTCTTAATTTCTTCACTAAAATGGATTTTTTTTCTCGCAAAATACAAAACTTGCTTCACCTTCAATTATGCATTCACCAGAAGACTATCATAAAGAAATAAAGATGATGTACCTGTGTGAGGATTTCGAGCAAGTCTTTGCTCGGATCGTTAGAAATCAAATTCGGCCCAGTTATGGAGTCGTTCTGTGCGGTTTCCGTTGCACGTTCCGAGTCTTCGTCCTCCTCTTCTACTTGCATTCCGCTATTGACAGAATGAGCAGAGTGATCCAGGAACTCCGACTTTATCGCTGCACTCAGGTTGTGTTCGTTCTTTTCGTCCTGAAATGTTCTGTTTACTATCTTCAAATTTCATTATTGTTTTTCTTCCCAAAAAAGCGCATTTCATGTTTCAGGATCACTCAACCTATAATAATTTTCTTCTCGACTAATTTGACTGCTATATAAAGATGATAATTAAAAATCCAACCTCTTTCTGCGCCTGATGATTCTTAGGGTCGATGATCTGGAAGAGCATCCTCTCGACGTCCGTGTCCCTGTTGCTGTCGTCGTTGGCAGAGGCAGCAGCCACGAGCTGTTGGATGTGCTGCTGGTTGTGTACAGAGGAGGGCGACTGGGTCGAGAACACGATGTCCAGCACTATTCGGTCAAGTTCACTGCAAAATGCCCATTCTTCTTAGATGAAAGAAAATTATGTAATGACGTGAAAGTGCAGTTTATGATTGAGATAAGAAGATGCTTACATGATCATCCCATCTATAAGTTGATTTAAAAGTTTTACTATAAGTTTGTCGTTATCAAATTAAATCGAGACAAAACAGAAATGAGCTTCGCAAGCAAATCCTTGCTTGAAATGGAAAGATCATGATTTTCGATTTGCAATTTTGGCGGGGCCTATTCCGTTTCCTGTTCTAATTTCTTATCAGCAATAGAAAGTTTCCGGGAAAAATTAATGATAAGATCACGCAGAGAATAAAGGAAGTAGCAGGAATGATGGTAACCATTTTGATCCTATTCACAAGTGAATGAAAGTGAATTAAAAGATAATGGAATTGTTAGTTCATTTCAAATTTCAAACATGAGAAGTAGTGGATTTTTACGAAACTAAAATGCTTACCCCAATCTGCCTGTGGGTTTGTGCAGTCCTTCCGATCTCGACATGGCGTGTCTCCTGACGTACTGCCAGTCATGGTCCCTCAACCTCGACCAGGGTTTCCCTTTGTAGCTCTCCAATCCGGCAACCTCCACTTCTGCAGCGACTCGCTTCCATTCCTCTTCCTTCGTTCTGGGAGTCACCTAAAGTTTACCTGTCAAACAGACTTCTCAAAACTCGATCCGCAAAAACCCGCAGAAAAAATAGTGCATCTTTTATTTCTGCGGGTCGAGTTTTTAGAAACCGGGCGTCAAGTGGAAAATATGAAAGTGATTGTCCTATCATTTGCAGTATCAGATCAACGACTCAACAAATGATCGAGAATGTTTGGATTAGAGAGATGAGCAGAAGCTTGAAATTAATAATTTCAAAGACGAAAATAAAATCCTAATTTTTCACATCTCAAAATCTAAGTCTAAGACAAAAGAAATGAAAATAAAGACATTTTTTATTGTCCGGTTTGGAGAAAAATTATCATCTTTTGATTTCTAGTTTCGAAACTCAAAATTGCGAACCTCGATTCCATCGCAATCCCCGAAGAGGATGTACTTGTGTCGGGAGACGATCTTAGCGAACTCGATCTTCTCGCTGAGTTTTCGCTCGCGAGGATCGAGGTTTCGGGAGGATCCCGAGGATGCAGAAGAGGACGACTGGCCGAGGGGACTGCAAATGGAGTATGATTATTCGATGACAAAAGAGCGGATCAATAAGATGCTTAGTTAAGCTGAAGGATAGATATAGAAGGATTGCATGAATCTCAGAGTTTCCGATGAGATACAACTCATAAATACCGATCATATGGCAAAGCAAATGTGAATGAAAAAAACCAAATTTTCGGAAAGATATTCGAGAAAGGTTGAATGATAGATTTCTCTAGGTCGCCCCATTTTCAAAGCAATAAAAACCTATTTTAGAGTAAGGTCACTCTTCGGCAGAAAGAGGTGAATCATAAAATGGGAAGATGGGTATAATTAATCCCTGCGATCGGAAATGAATCAGATTCTATCGATACTACTAAAACTTTTCGACAGGACTAGCTTTGCACCAAGATGAATTTCCTCCATCAGTTCAAAATTGACAGCCAATTCATCACTGTCAAGTTTTCGAAGCTCATAACTTCTCAACATTTTTGGAAAAAAATAAAATCGGGAGTAGAAGAGAAAGATCGAAAAACAGGAATCAGTAATAAATGAATATCTGAGAAAAATTAAATAAAGTGCCACTCACTCGAAGTTGGTCCTGTCAGCATCGGCGAATTCCATGTTACTCGTACCGTTCAAAAGCAAGGACCCATTCTGCAGCAGACTGTCGTCGTTCGCTTCTAAAAATTTAATAAAGCCAATGATTGTTTCGCAGTGTGAAATTTTCAAGCTGTGCAAATAGTTTTCTTTTCCAATGACCTGCGAAATTTTGCACTACTTTCTAAAAAAATAGCGGGAACTGCAAATAATACATTTTTGAGCATGATTTTCAGATGTAAAATATTCGAAAATTCGTGACTTCGTCCAATTTCTTACATTTTAGACGGTTGACATGATCGCTTTATTCTTAGAAGAAAAAATCACCTACCCTGCTGATTCCCTGCGAAACTTTCACTCAACCGCTCAGGACGTTGCATCATTAAAATGAGCTTTTCCATTTTGGCTGAAATCATCGAATTATTCAAAATATCGAGGGTTAAAACTAAGATATCGAAGCCGTTAAAACAGCTATTACTTGGCATAAAATATACACATTTAAAAAGAATTTTTATCGATAAAACTCCCCTTCACGCATTTTTACGAATCAAATTCGTTGAAAATTTAAAATAGCCTAGCAGTCAGTTGGAATTAAAACAACTTCAATCATAATAAATAAGATGAGATACGATAGAAACTAAACCCAATTTAGCATTTGAAAGCCTGTCATCAAGTAAGTCGATAATAAATAAAGAAGAATTTTAATGAGGTTTACCAAAGTGGCAATGAAAAATTAGTTTATAAGAATCATGGTTTACAAATCTTTAGATAGGAGATTTGGCAGCTTAGACTCAATGGCTCAATGTTTCATGACTCAGTAGGTCGAGTTGGATGTTAAGCAGTTCAGCGCAGGGCTGTCGAGTAGGGATTCTTTCGCCGCTCGTTCAGTTTGTCGAGGCTCTTATCCACCTGAAGTTGAAAATAACTTTCCTCCAAAAATCAACGAATTTATTCGCTTTTTCTTCAAGTCATTTTGTAAATCTTTTTGGCCTTTTGGATGGAAAGATAAAGAATCTTTATAATTCATTATTTTCCAATATTGAACTTTTTCAAACTATAAAATGTTTGGTATGCATAAATCATGAATTTTAAGGGACTCTTGTGCCCGTATTCCACACCCATTTGTTTTCTGCACAACACTAATTGTGCAGAAAGTAGAAGTGAGTGTGGAAGACAAATTTTCACTGTTTAAGAATCGAAACTAAAAAGTCCCACCTTGAACAGATGCCACATTTTGAGCATTTCATCAGAGCTGGAAGTGAAGACGAATTCGCCGCAGCCGGACTCCACCATCCGCAGGATCTGGTAGGTCGGATGGGCTGCAATTAATCAAATATACGAAATGAACGAGGATTAAATAGAAACCAGCAATGTTGGCCTGCTCCTTGAAAGTGCCGTAGCTGTAGAGCTTCATGTAGCCCTCATCGGTCGAGACGAGCATCTCCTTGTAGGGACTGTTGAACACGATCGACGAGACCTGCAAATAAATAAATAAATGAAGATAAGATTGTCATTTTCTATTTCCCAAAATTATTCAAATGTATTCAGAAGGGTAAAAATATTTGAAAGTATTAATTGATATATTAGAATTATATCTCAGACACTTTTCAATTGACGTAATAGCGACGGAGTATGAAATAATGGGGTGATTTCTTTTCAATGGATGAAGTCTTTTCTCCAGAAACAATACTACGTTACTTGACAAACATCACTCCATCAACCACAAACTGTTTCCAGTGCATTCCTGACACTTTTTTTTTAAGTAGAAAGATGAAATTACCCCCGAATTAATAGCGACACTCTTGATGCACTTCCCACAGTCCTGGATGCTCCACAATTTCACCGTTCCATCCTGCTTTCCACCTCCACTCGCAAGCACTTCCGTTTTGAATGGACACCATTTCACGCAACGGACTTGGGAAGTGTGATCCGTCAGAGTGTACAGTGGGGTCTGCAAATCAAAACATCTTCTAAATCTTCAAACGAAATGAAAATGCAGTTATTTCTCACCGGATTGCTCATCTTGATCTGCTGTTCATCCCACACATTGATCGTCCAGTCCCCGCTCGAAGTGGCCAGCTTCTTGAATCTCGGATCCCAATCCATTCCTGTGATATCCCTCCGGTGGCCGTTTGTTAGCCAGGTTCTGAAAAGAAGAAGAAGAAATTTAATTGTTAACCTGTTGATTTAAAGTCTTTTGACCGAGTTTATACATAATCGGAAGACATATTTTTGAAGACGAACCCAATGACAGGATTAGGCTTGGCGACGTCGAAGTGGACGATCTGACCGCCCATGTAGCCGGCAGACACGACTCCCTCCCTGCGCCAGACCAACGCTCCCAATCGCGACACATTCGGAACGATCATCTTTCGCAGCTCCTTGCAAACGCCCTGCGCATTGCGCTTGTTCGGGTCGAAGATCTGAAAGAATTTTTCATAACTTAAATTTTCCCTAATATATAGAAAGTGAATAAATTGCAATTCACACTGAGATTTTGTCGGCTTTGAAAGGAAGATGATAAGACTTTTCTGGGGGAAAACTTGGTGAAAAATTTGCAAGATAACTCAATGACAATTGTGATTCGTCGAAACGAAAGATGTGATGATAACGATTCTGGTTGGTAGCAAACTTCAATTTTTCTAACTGCTTTCCAGAGTTACTATTTTAGCCTCACAGTCAACCAGATTATGCCCTTTTCAGCTCAACCCGCAATTATTTCGTACCTTGTAGCGTATTCAGATAAGCCGAGAATGGAAGAAGGGGTTAGCATTCGGAAGTAAAAAATGCTCGGTTTTTACGCTTTGAAGCTGTTAGCTACTGATAAGGGGTTATCAAAGAGTCCAATTCACTAGCAGATGAAATAATGCAAAATGAGAAAAAAATTGTATCGAGACCGTGGTCTGTTCACTCTACTTCATTCTCTGCTAGCAATGATAAAAGGATTGTCATCCCCCCTTTGCTATGCAACACCACAATTCATTCAGTTTTATCAACGATTCCAAACTTTTTCGCTGCCATTTTTAAATTACAGACCAGAAACCATTTCTGGAAAGGCTACAATTTACAACTTTTTGAGAATTCAAATATCAATATTGCAATGCAATGCCGTAGTCGTGATTTTTACATCGCATACTCGCATGATAAGCCATTGTCATTTTCTTGACATAAAATTTGAAATGGTGATATTGTCAATGGCGAAAGTTATTCCTAGCTTTTCAAACAATTAAAAACTTCCCAACGTTTCCAAAATAAAATTGAGGTAATGAATTTTTGGATTCAAAAATTTTGATGGAAGAATAAGATTTTTCCGTATGATGAAACAACGGGAAGAGAATATTCTATAGAAAACGAGTTGCTATCGTCTTTTAGTAACGTGCCAATTTGACAGCATAGAGAACTATTCTATTAGCTATGTAGTAACTGTCACTATTATTCGACTAAAACGACGCAATTTGATATAAATTGAGTCGTTTTTGATGAGGAAAGATGTGAGTCTCTTCCTGTCTGTCGTGAGAATAGTAATACAAGTAACTTTTAATAGGTAAAAATGCCACCTTGAGAGTTCCATCGAAGTATCCGACAGCGAGCACACGTCCATCGAGCGACCACCTGAGTGCAGTGATCACTTCGGTCATCGGCCGATGGTCCTCTTCATCTTCGTTGCCGACCAGCAGCTGCAAATTTATGCTCAGGAATAAACAACACTTTAAAATTATTCGCTTTCTATTTTTATGCAACCCCTCTTTACGTCAATCGACTGACAATTATAGATAGGGGGAAGAGGCAAACTCTGACTGCCATTATTGTCACACCCTGAAAAGGGGTTGACGCAAAGACTCATTAACTGCTAGATTAGCGTAAAGAGTGTATGAACGTATGCTATCAAATGAGAAAATTATTTAGAAAAGTAAACTTTGGAATTGGGGAAGATCCGGATGGAAATGCAATCATTTTCATCACACTACAGAAAGAAGATCAAAATGTCTAATTTATGTTTGTACTCTTAACAAATCCTTCATAAAAATATATGGGTTGGAAGTACCAAGGATAAAAAGAAAGTTAAATTTTCTTCCTGCATGAAATCCTTTTTAGAAATTGAAAATGTTGTTTAAAAATTGCACCTCGGATTCTCCAGTGAATTGATCCCAAATATAGATGTTTTTGTCAAGAGCGACGGCGAGAATACCCGTGGCACTCCAGTCGAGCAGCTGCATGTACACATCTGCTGAAATCAGATGAAAACATTGTAGATTGAATAAAAACGTGTCACCTTTTCATATTTTTCTAGAGTTTATCATTCTAAACTTTGAAAATAAAGGCATGACGAAAATCTCGAACTTTCCATTTCAAAGTTTGTGTTCTTGTGCATGAAAAACGCTGCATGACTAAAAAGTCATCTTTTACAGGAGCTACAATATCATCTTCCATGATAAAAATTGGATATGGAGAAAACTTCAAATTTGTGATAAAAAAAAATTCTCAAAACTTACGATTGAGTTGTGGGGCATCGAGAGTCTTGACGACTTCAGTGTTGATGTAGCGATAGGTCTTCTTGACGGAGGAGGAGGGATTCAGAGTGTGCACTGTGTAGAGGACCTGCAATGCATTCCTTCTTTCATCGCTAAATGGGAAAGATAATTGACAGAATGACGAGGGATAATTAGAGGAATGATGAAAGTTTTCCATAAAAATAAAGTGAAAAAGTAGTCCATTATAGACGAAGTTTAGATGTCAAAAATTAATGTCATTAGAACTTTCTATGACATGTTTTCTAAAATAGGGTTTTGCACTTGCGCAATATCAAGCCATTGAATCAATGAACCTCGCAAACTATCTCAATTTCTTCAATTATCGCACCTCTCAAACGAAACTTTAACTCACAAAAATCGGCCTTTTTTCTTACAGCTCGATGAAGTCACATGCGAGTTGCGAGGAAATGCGCTAAATATGGCTACAAATACGTATGTTGAGAATGGATTTACTCAGAGCAACAAGGGAATTTCTTTCTCATCGATGAAAGAGGATTTGGCAAACATCGTCGGAGATGAGAAGTCTTATGCTAAAGAAAAACCAGCAGTTAAGTATCGATGAATTAAATGAGCGTCGATTTTTAATGAATGATTAAATATCAGTAGCATTCCGGAAATATCACGTCTTACGCAAACTGATAAAGAAGACTAAATGCCAAACAAGAAAGTGCGTAATCACTACAAGAATAATAAAGTTTTCCCTCCTGAATAAGGAGTGTTGATGTAAAAGCAGTAGTAGTTAGTGAATCAAAGCAGAGAAGTTGAAAAGAAGAAGTAAAAGGAAGGGAAGGAGAGTGAGAGAAGGTGGGGATTTGACTCTTCTCGCATAACTCTGCAAGGAAGAACGAGAAGGAAGGAATGAGCCTTGAGGGGAAGGGAAGAGGAGAGGTGTGACTGTGTGTTGAATTAGAGAGATGGAGGGAAATGAGCAAAAAGAGACAGGTGAGAGAGCTAGAAAATCGGATAATTAAAGAAAAGTAGAAATACAAAAGTTGTCCAAATGAGAAGTAAAATAAGGAATGTTAGAGAAGCAGAGAAGAAGTTATCTTAATGAGACATATGAGAGAGCGCTAGGCAATGAGAGTATCAGACATTGAGAGAAGAAAGCCTTGACAGGGCAGCACTCTCCTTGCCTATCGATTGACATTTGTCTCTCTCTAACGGAATAGAGTGGCTCATAGATAAGGTAAATTGGAGAGAATGGAAAGATGCAGAGAAATGGCTCTTCCAAAGAGAAGGGTGAATCGAGACAAACATGTCATAGTCAGATGGAGGGGAGAGGAAGGAATGACATATTCAAAGCAAAGAGAGAAGGAGGACTAAAATAAGAGAGGAGGGGAGGGTAAATAGACTCATTGACAAAGATGGAGTGAGAGAAGGAAGCAGAAATGACAGGAGTCGAGGGATTATGAGTGGACACATATCAATTCCATTCACTTTTTACCAAAATACAGTATAATCCAGAAAATAGCATGAAGCAGAGAAAATTGATAATTGACGAGAGACGTGACACACCGAATGGAGATAAGAAAGAGAATGACAAATCTAGAGCGGGAAAGAAGGAGAGATTGGCATTGATAGACGGCAAAGAGGTGTAAATCAGAGGATTGACAATCTTTGATATGAATTATGGATTGACATATTTGCAAAGAGGAAATGACAGGGTAAAATTTGAAGAGGAGGTGGTGAATGATAAATCTAAAAATACGAAAAGTCAAATTTCGATCAGTGACAATAACATATTCCAAAACATGAAGCAGAATAATTTAATTCGAATAATTCAGATAGACTAGAAAATGTTTAAAAATCCAAATGATACTGACAGATTTAGAATGAAAATCTCTCAAAATGAATGACATATTTGGAAATGGAAATAGTCTGACATGTGTAGAATGGAGAGAAATAGACAGAGACAGGCAAAGACAATGACACTGACATTGTTCGATTTGCGAGTTTAGAGACAGACAGACAGAAGGGAAGAGACAGAGATGGCTGGTGAATGAGAGAGGCTGTGCTAGGGGAATGGGGGAACGAATGACACAACAGACAGAGCAGACAGGGATAGTGAGAGAGGAAAGACAGACAGAGGACAGTTCAGTCGGCCTGCAATGGGGACCAGACAAAGCAGAGAGGGAACGGGGAGCAAATAGCAAATGACAGTACAAATGCAGAGGGACAGCTTTACGAAGTGGGGGAGATTTATCAAGAATGAAAAGAAATTATTCGTTTTAGGGAAAAGCTCACATTGCCAATGAAAAGCACGATTAGTCAACTTCAAAACTCGGTAAGTTTTCCCGTTTTACTATAAATAGTTCGATTTATTTTATAGTCTGGAGGTTTGAAAGAAAAAATGTATCTTGATCAAATAATGAGAATTTTGAGTTTTGAAGGAAAAGTTAGTGAAATGTTATATGCGAGATGAGGGAATTGATATGAGGCAAGTGGAGAAATGAAGAAAATGTTCTCATGGCAACCTGATTGAGACAGAGGAAGTGCTGTTGAAGGAGGGAAGGGAAGAGGAAAGGTGATAAGGGAAGGGCGGGGATGATCAAATAAGGGATAACATAACAGATAGCAAGCAGGCAGACTGACAGACCGAGCTGTAGCTATAGAGACAGATATTCAGATGAAGTAGAAATGCACATTGAAGTGAAGGTAGGATCTCGAAAATAGTGATGAGAAGGAAGGGGAAATATAAGGAGTGTATAACACAAGGAAACAACACACACATACACACAGACACAGATATGACTTTGACAAATTGAGCTGTAACTATAGAGACAGGTAATTTGAAGATGATGCCGCCTATTGAAATGAAGATGGAATTTTGAAGAAATGATATGGAAAGAGGAAGACCAACAATTTCTGCGATATATAGCCGAGAGCAGGCAGGGGATTTGAACAAAGTTGTGTAGCTAAAGATATAGAAATTTAGATGATAGAATTGAAAAAAAATACCTATGAAAATGAAGACGTGACTCTGAATAGTGATGCCATTAATGATGAAAGATAGGATAACCGAATTTGGCAGTAAATCTGTTGACGGTAAAGTAGTAATTTAGAGGCAGAAGATGGATGCAATTAATGGAAAAGTGAAGTTATGACGCTACTGAAAATAAGGGACAAAATGACAAGCAAAGTTGTAGCTATAGAGACAGAATGTGAGTTGAGGTATTGAAGAAAGGAAATTGAAAGTCAGACAGAATGAGCATGAAAGATGTGTTGCCGAAGAGGAGAGATATTGATAAGAGATTACTCTACTGACAAATGCAGTATCTATAGAGACAGGTAAATTTAGGCATTGAATTGGAGGAAAGGAAATTGAGGTTTGCCGCTTGAAAATGGAAATTTGTAAGTAAGAAGCAGTGAAGATTTAGAGGAATCGTATCGTGAAAGATATGACAAGTCGTAAAATGGTGGTATTTTGGAAGGCTCACCAAAGCTACTTCAGCTCCAAACGTATGACCTACTCAAATAGATTTTACATGAGCAGAGTGAAGATTTCAATGTTCTCAGATAACAGTCCGTATTTGAACAAGAAATGAGCATACCCTGGCCTGATTGATCTGTCCAGTCCGACTGACAGGCGCCTGGTTGGGTTTGTAGCAGAAGATCTTCTCGTCCGCTTTCGCGTCCGACCGCATCAAGTTGCTCGTCGATTTTGCTGAAACACGGAATTTTATCCTGAAAGAAATTGAATTAATTCAAACTCTTTGGCAGATTTGGATCGTCGGTGACTTTCGATGGACTGACTGGCGCTGATTTGGAGTTGTTCAGTTCGTCTTCCTCAAATCATAAAAATTAGACATATTGCGATTTTTTTCAATTTTCTTATTTAACAATGATAGACGATTTTTGTGAAGACTATTAAAAAGTGAAATACCATTAATTATCGCTTTTGTTTCTCGTCAATTTTATCACTGATTGTTCGTAAATCTTGCCTTGTTATTAGTGAAGAGATGATTTGCCTCGTCGAGGAAGTCTTCGCTCATGCGAGTTGGATGGAATCTGTCGCCTCCCCGAAAGACACTCGAATTTCGAGTCGGGGTGATCTCCCTCTTCGTCGGCTTCTTCTCCAACAGACCACGCTGAAAACAAATGAATTTGAAAATTAGAAAATGCAGAAGAAAGGAAAAGCCATCCGCCGGATCTTATTCACAAGTGTTACGCCAATGAAATCTCAATTAGTCTGCGGCAGAGAAGATCGATATCGAACGAATGGATTTCAATTTAAGAAAAATGACAACTTAAAAATGCTTGAATTGAACAGTTGGTGTTTCGATTCATCAATATCATCTAAAAGTCAGAGAATTTTGCAGAATGATTCTTCGAAGTTTATACACAATTCTTTCTTTAAACTGTATGAACTCCCCAACGTTCGACTTTCTTCAAGACTTCTCTAGCCTTACCCTTGTATTGTTGAGCCCAAAAGTGGTGTTGCTAGTCTGTGCCTGTCTGTGCAGTCTGCCCGCACTGCCTGGTGTCTTGTTCTGCGAAATCGAGAGTCCCTTGAAGACGCGATTGATCGACGGGGAATTCGACTGGTCGCGAAATGGGTGCATCGAAATGACAAACTCACGCAACAGCAAAAGAACCTGAACACTAGTGAAGAATTGCCAGAATCTTGAAAAAATCGACGAAATTCTCATGAAAAACGAAGGAGCAGTGCATGAATTTAGATTGCCATAGAATTCACAACTAGTCGAACGATTCTGAATACAAATTCGATGATAATTAACGACAATTTTCAGATAATTAGACCAACTAAGGAGAATAATAAATGCCGAGTCAGGCTTTTTTTTTTAATTTCATAAAAATCACAGAAAATAGGATGAATTATGCGAAGGAGAAGTGGTTGAACACGATCGTAGACTTGCTAGATTCTTCTGAACAAGGAGTTGCGAGTAATTAACGCCAACTAATCGATAATTAGAGCAATTAGCTCGAAAATCGATAAACAGATGGCAACGCAATTCAAACACTGTCGCTTTGCCGCGCTTTGAGTAAGCTTCGGGCAACTTTCGATTTGAATTTTCGCAAGTGGTTTTCTTCTATTTTTCCGGTAATTTTCGTTAATTAACGCTAATTATTCTAGTTATTACTCGTTAGTTGTATCAGATTGGTGAGCACCTTGTGGAGAAACCTCTGCACGGCATTTTTCAGTGAATTCTCTGCTTTCTTCCTTGATTTTCTGAAGGAATTTCCAAGTAATTTTCTTTCGATTTTTCACACTGATTATATATTGACTAGCCTCGTTAATTGATCGATGATTATGTCTAATTGTTAGAAATTTAATGAAATTGTCTCTTTCAAAATTTTACTCGTGAAAATTGTTTTCGGAATTTTTCGAAGTTTTTCATTGTTTTCCGTTACGGATTTTGAAAAATTGAGGAATTGGCGTCGTTAAGCCATCGTCAATTGGCGACCAAATCAGATGTACGTCAAGTCGGTCGAACTCGACGGCTTCAAGTCGTACGCCAGGCGGGAAAAGATCGAGGGATTCGATGAACAGTTCAACGCCATTACTGGTAAGCAACTCATTTCATTTTCTGCTTTGAAAAATCGGCTAGAAAGTGCAATTTTAACATCCTGGGGACTGAATTGAAACTGGAAAAATAGCTAGGAAACCGTAACTTGGGGTCCTGTAAAATTCATCAGAAATCACCTCATCATTGGTCGAAACAAAAATTCGTAAAGTTCAACAAAAGTAAACGGTTTGTATAATTCACCAAAGTCAAAGACTTATTTTAGCATTACTTAAAGCCAACTTATTTATTTCTAGATAACTTCGTTTAGGCTTATAAATCTATCAAAATTCATAAAAACATATTTAGAAAGTTCTCACATTTAAAAAATAGACAAGTTCCTCGGTCTTAATTTTTGAATAATGTTGGTATAGGATAGAGTAGAAACTTGGGTGAAGCATATTTGGTTTTTAAATGACAAAATCATTTTATAGGTCATTTTGATACTATGTGTGGCTTGCTCATTCCTTAGTCAAAATTCCAGTTTCTTTTCCAATTTTTCAAGAATTCTAAGCGAGATCACCTAAAAATTAATGAGTTTGCCTTAGGCAACGTTAAATTAAGAATTGTTGACGTTTGGTGAATTTTACAAGGTTTCTTACCTTGAAATAATTTGTAAATAATTTGTAAATAATTCTTTTGACAGGTGTCAAGTTTTAAAAAATGACGATTTGCAGAAAATTGCAGCAAGACATCATTCTTATTTTCTTATTGGCTGAAGGATTTGCTTTCTTATTTTCAGGTCTGAACGGCTCGGGCAAGTCGAACATCCTCGACTCGATCTGCTTCGTCCTGGGCATTTCCAAGTTGGATGCCATCCGTGCAAGTCAGATTTCAATGCATTTGAATACATTGTTTTTTTTTTTCGAACAACAGCCAATTCTTTTTGTGAAAAGATTCCACGGAATATGCATTACTTGTCCACTTTATTTCAAAATCCTCTACAAATAGGTACCTCATTTGAAAAGTGAAAAGTATCATTTGCAAGAAATATTTTGAAATTTAAAAAAATGAGAAAAAATGTTTGAATTTCCAGAGAATCTGACGGATTTGATCTTCAAGCAGGGTCAGGCAGGCATCACGAAGGCGACCGTGTCGATCACTTTCGACAACTCGGACAAGAAGCAATCCCCAATCGGTTACAGCAACTGCAATGAGATTGTCGTCAGACGTCAGGTAGGGGCGATTTTCATAAACATGGATGTACAAAAACTCGTTTTGAGATTTTATGCATACATGTGCATATGCATGAAAAGGAATACTATTCTGGGTTCTCAACTCTTGCCAAAACCAAGCAAAATTTTTCATACGTCCTTGTTCTATAAACGAACAATTCTCGTCGAGTTGATAGGATATACCTATTTCAAAAACTAACTATTTCAGGTGCAAGTGGGCGGCAAATCGACCTACCAAGTAAACGGCGTGGCGCAGTCGAACACGAAAGTGATCGACCTGTTCCGCAGTGTCAGTCTCAACGTCAACAACCCGCACTTCCTCATCATGCAGGGCAGAATCACGAAGGTCCTCAACATGAAACCTATCGAGGTGAGCACTTTTCTACTTTGTTTCTCTTATAAGATGCAAATCGCAGATTCTGGGAATGATTGAAGAGGCAGCGGGCACGAAACTGTACGAGCAGAGGAAGGACGAGGCCATCAGAACGATCAAGAACAAGGATATCATGCTCAATGAGATCAATGAGGTGGGTCAATTTCGAACATACTTTATTGAACATCTTTGTACAGTGGAATAATGAAATGACAATTTGGAAATTTCGCAATTTAATAAGGCTATATGTAAAGGTGAAAACATCTCCTATCTCTAAATACTAGTCCGTCAAGTCACAAGGTTGGGCGGATTTCTAAATAACCAAAACATGCATTTCGTCTGTAAACTTATCTGAGTATATCAGAAAGGAAAGATTCCGATATTCAGATGTTGGACGGTGAAATCGACCAGCAGCTGGAGAAAATGCGCAGCGATCAGAAGTTCTACGCCAGGCACATTGCACTCAAGAAGCAGTTGGCCGAGGCTCTCCAAAAGAGGGAGGCTTACAGATACTGGAACTATGCTGTGAGTGTTATTTTATCCTTCACAAGGCTATTCATTTTGACAAAAGCAGAAAGTCATGGAAGAACTATGGAAATATGCCATTTTCAGACGAATTCTGAAGAGTGCGAGAAGGAAGGAAATGCACTTGTGGATGAAATGAAAGTCCTCGAAGAGGAAATCAAAGCCTGTGAGGAGGAAATGGAGAAACTCCAAGAACAACTCGCTGAAATCGAGGCTGAAAAGGTGAGGTTGAAAATTGCTGCCTTCCTTCTGAAATGGAGCCGTAAAATACTGAATAACGAGAAGAGATTAATTGATATTTCAAACAACAAGATACAACATTTTTGTATATCCTTTTCTGCATAATTTCTGATGGACCTTGTCTAAAAAATTAGATTCACGTCAAGTTGTTTTATTTCAGTCGAAAGATAACGGAATGGGAAAGATGGAGGAGCAGCAGAAAACGCTGCAGAAGGAGTTGGCGATTGCCGAGTCGGAGAGGGATGGAGTGGCTGGTCAGCAGAAGAAGGATGAACAGGAAATCGGCAGGGTCAAGAAAAGCATTGACGGGGTAAGGGAATTAGATTTAAAAAAATAGAATCAAGTAATCAAAAAGTGCATTTTCTTGAGGTCAAAGATAAAATACTGTTTCTTTATGTAGTCGAATGTTTATTCTGCATTCTCTTTGGGTGAATAGAGTTTGGAAAGGAATTACAAGGGTTTATTGTAACAATTTTCAATTGGTGCAATTCCAGGACCATAAAGTGATGGCGAAGAAGGAGAAAGAGCTGGAGAAAATCAAAAAGGACAATGAGCAGGACATCGGATCGACGGCTGATGATGAGAAGGTGGGAGGTGATTGGGAAAATATTTGAAATTCTTAACATTGCAGAAAGTGGAAGACATCAACAAGCAGCTGGACGCACTGGCTCAAGGAATGACCACTGATGACCAGGGAAATGCCATCACTTTCGAGAAGAAGATTCAGGGTAGGCTGATTTTATGATGAATTTGGGTTCAAAACAATTTTAGAATTCACGGCATTCTGAAAATCTAATTTTGAAGTTAATTTTGACTTTTGCTCTTTTTCATGTCAATTTTCAAGCAGAAAGAAACTGAATATTGCTTTTGACTTTCCTTTTTTCCTTAATAAAAGCGAAACAATGGTCCTTGTATTTGTCGACGGATAAGGAAGTTGGGAAGTGTAAGAAAAGGAAAAAATACGAAACAAATTCACCAATAAATACAAATCGTGTGTGTATTTAGCCCCGACAAATATAGTCGGCTAAGAAAAATGGTATGATTTCTATAAACGTGATATCTTCAGATTACAATGCCGAGGCGAACAACTATCAGACCACTGTCACACAGGATCAGAAGAAGTGAGTTGTGAATTTAGCTGTGAATACCTACGAAAAACTGAATGATTCCAGAATCGACGTGATCAAGAAGAATCTGCGTGAAGCTGAGAAAGAATTGGCCAGTCTTGGAAATAAATCCAACAAAGATGCAGATGACGAGAAGAACAAGAAGAAGGAGCTCGACAACATTCAGGTAGATTGCTAAAGAATAGCTACTTTCAAAAATTCCATTCTAACGTCTGATTGGTAGAGTATAAATTAGCAGAGATGAATGTGATCTTCCCCAACTAAATTCCTTTTGAATGTCACACAACCATTCTTCTTGTTATCATGATGAACCTATACTTGATATTTTCTTCAATCACTTACCATATAGGCTTTCACGGCGATAAATGCATTCTGTGGGAAGAGTAATCAACGAAGATAATTTTTTTATCAAATTGAATTTGCAGACAGACATCGGCCGATTGAACTTCGATTCGAATCGCGATGCCCAGCTGACGAAAGATCTGCAGGACAAGAGGACAGAACAGCAGAATGCGCGGGGAGACATCGAACAAATTCGCACCAGCACTAGTCAGACGTAAGGAAATTTTGAACATTTCTGATCATCAACTGTCGAATCAATCTTATCGAATTTATGCAACGAATAATCCGTCGAATTATAAGTGAATAGGAAAAAATGAGATTGTGGTTTATCATAAATCTTTCATGCTATCGTATTCTTTTCTTTCACTTTTGTATCTCCTTCTCCTAACAAGAAATATGAACAGTATAAATCATAGATAGTGCTCAAAACTGGTAGGCAACCAAAATCGAATGCACTGATCGCGATAATCAAGTCAGAAAACGCTAAAGGTCCCGAATAACCCCACAGTTTGATTCGGAATTCCAACTATTCAGTTCACAACGCATCAACAATATTCAAAATCAGCTTACATTGTGAAAGCAAACACTGATAATGCCATTGTTTGCTGCAGCAGCAAAGGAGAATTCGGAGCCAAATTGCGGTACTATTTGGAGCCTTTAGCGTTTTTTTGATTTGGTTATCGCGATCAGTACATTCGATTTGGGTTGCCTATCAACTTTGAACAGGATCCGTGATTTACACACTGTTTACATTCCTTGTAACTTCTGAAAAATGAAGATGAATATCAAATCATCAAAAACTCGGAATCTTCATTTTCTTTCAAATTAGTTTACTTCAGATATGGTAACCTGTTCTACAAATACCATACGAACGATTCCCGCTTCGACCACTCGGATGTAGTCGGTCCCCTGGCGACCCTCATCAAGGTTAAAGATCCTAAGTGGAACTATGCCGTCCAAATTGCCGGAGGTCAGAATGTGAGTATTTAACAATTTTATTCTTGAAAGCGCAATGCACTTATTCATGTTCTTCTTCATTTTGCACCGATTTGAAATTATACTCCTCCCATTAGATATGCTTTTCGGCGTTTACGCGAATCCAGAACTCGCATTATCAGCCATTCATAAACTTCCTTTGAGCCAAGGTTATAATTTTCTTATGATTCAGTGCTCAAAATTCTCTCAATTCTGCAATAGATTATGTTTCTCTTCATGTATTATTAAAGATACGGTCCTTCCACTGAGAAATTACTATCTATCTATTTCTTCTAATTCACATGCAACGTTTCTGCTCCCTTTTTTTTCTAAAGAATCAATAACATCTGCATAGTTATTCACTTCAACTTCATTTGCAACAATGTTCGTATCACATGAACATGAGGCAAGACAATAATCGAGTTTGCAAGGGAATTGTCACCGCTACGAGACGCGAATTTTGAGTTGACTGCAAAAGTAGAAACGGGGAGAATGAGGCAATTCGAAGAGGAAGAGCAATTGTCCCCGAGAGAATTTGTCAGTTTATCGGCTCGTGACGTGACTTCTCCAATTTGAATTGCAATTTAGTGTTGGGCAAATTGGACGAATAATGGAATTCTGTAGTTTCTTTGTTTGAACTTCATCTGTTAGAGAATGAGATATTTCAAAATTGCCATTTGAAATTAGGCTACCTGAATGACCGTTTTTTTTTTTATCGAGAACAAAAATATTGAGGAAGTATTTTTCAACAAATACCACAACTCTGTCTAAATATAATTATCTTATTCGTATGACTTTCGTCTTAAATTATAAATTTCCAACGGAATACCAAATTACTTTTTCCGTAATTTTTGCATTTTACAACCATCATAATTCAAGCTTAAATTACAAAATGAGTTAGTCAAACTGCTTTCTTCAATCGCTATCTTTATCATGAGCTCAAATTACTCCTCTAAATCAGCTGATTCAATCATGAAGGTCATGTTTTGAATTATCCAAACCTGTATTTCCCCCGCCGTTATTCCTCGTACAAATAGAATCGCCTTGAATGTTTTGTTTTCAAGAGCATAAACTTCTGTGCAGACTAGACGTGCATCTATCTTTCCACTCATTAGTTCATTAGAACGCACCCCACCACCAATAAATCACCAAAGGCTTTAGCATTTTATTACATTTCTTGGAAAAGAAACGAGGAAAATTATTATAAACATGAAACTATGTCAGAATAACGAGAATTTCTGAGATTCTTTTGAATCAATAAAACGAAATTTATGACCATCTTTCATCATCTAAAAATTTTCAAAGTGCACGGAAGAAATCCCAAAAATAACGGTGACTTTTGAAAGTAATCACGCAGACTTTCCGTTATAAAGTTTTTCTCTGCAAGAATAGAATATTTTGAAGTATGGTGGAACTGCCTTTTGTGCACTTTATTATGAAACTAGACACTAGTTTAAACTTCGGTAGAAATATTGAAAAATAGAAATTTGAAAATGTCATAAAACACATCCCCGTTGTTTTCCGGATCATCTATAAAAATATTCTGTAAAATTTTAGGTGAACATTTTCTGGAGTAATTTAATTTGGTATTAGTTCATGAGATTTTTTTAGAAAATCGAGGTTTAACTTTTAAAAACTAGATTTTTTGTCATTCAATTTTTCAAGCCTTCACAATTTTCAAGAAAACGATACAAAAATATAGCGAGATCCATTGAAAATCATATCACTTTGACAAAAGAGGCGCAATTTTGTTTTCTGCGTCCGAAATTTACAAAATACGTTATTTTACAAGAAGAAATATTGGTTATTTTCTTTCACAAATCCCTCGGCGAAGGCGTGCAGAATCCCGTCTGCGGCTCGCGGAAAAACACGTACTCCGTGTAGTGCGCCCATCGCTGCTCTTCGTAATCGCCACAGTTTCGGTGGTTGATCAGATCCTAAAATTGCCCAATGTGATCTTCAAAGCAACCAATTTTTCCAATTTGAAACTAAGAATCCGATATATTCTGAATTGATCATAAACGCGTGAATTCACAATCAATTCGAAACTAGCTAGAACTCAATTTCCTAGTTAGTTTGATTTAGGCTCAAGTTTTAAAATGTTCAAGCTCTGAATATTCCTGAACTTGCGCTTCGAATATTTAGAATTGAAACCATATGCGTTTTCACTTCCAAAAGAAATGTAATGATAAATCCCTATTTTTGAAAGAAACTTCTAATGATGCATTTTGAAGTGACCTTTTTAGTTTTCTCTTGCTTTTCAATTTTGTAGTGAGTGTTGGTTTTTGAAAGACTAGTCTAACAATGGAAATAAGACAGCAAGTGCAGAAGTTGAGTTTTGCTTGGTGTCTTACACTCTGTGAGTTTCCTGTAATGGATCCGGCCACAATAGGGTGATTGGTCGCAGCCAGCCCATTGGCCCCAGAACAACACGTCGCGACCAGCTTGAAACCCTTCTCTGCCATCGTATCACACGCCTACAAGTGGAAGACATCTTTGAGCATGAATCGGACAAATTTAGAAGGGCAAGATACCAGTTGATTTTGAATAGAGACAATGATTTCTTACGTCTTTCTTTAGTAAATCGTCGATTAGGATTTATAAATAAAAAAAATCATGACTCGGATAAATTAAAATTACAAGCGATCTCTTCATTTGGCTTATTTTTCCTTTTTTTAATGAATCAGAATAATTCATGAGAATCGCTAATGTCTCTCATTTTTGCCAACATGCTTGCAAAAAGCATTTGTTAATTGAGAGTTGGCATTTTTGGAGGTTAGAAAATGTTGTAGACCTTACCCTTTCTAAACATTGATGTTTCAAATAGAGCCTAGAAGTGTATCGCTCCCCATCGTCTGCACCTCCGGGGTCTCGGCTTTCATTCAACGTTTCACCGAACACTTCCCTGCACAAAGTCGCTCGTCCGCACACCAGAATGCGATGCAGTTTACGGAATTTCACGTCCGCCTGACCGTCTCGGCCAAATGCAAATGTACCTCGATAGCCCAATGTTATGTAGCCACCTGGAAAAGACGATTTTAGAATATTCTATGAAATTAAAGAGGAATACTTGGTACTTTATCAGGTAGTTAATATCTTATCTAAAAAATAATAAATATTGAAATCTACCTGTCTCAGAATTAATGTAGCTCAACCCGCCATTTGTGAGTTTCGGCCGAAGAGATTGCAAATTCAACAAAACTCCTCCGATTTGTTCTTGAAGTCCGTTCAATTGGTAGAACTCTGCTTCATCTCGTAATCGGGAATTTTCTCGGAAACCTTGAGTTTGGAGTTTTCTCGATGAACTAGTTGGACATTCTACCTTCAGGCAATGATAATCTGCCATTTCGCAGATAGTGCAGGACATAGGCAAAGAGTTGTCCATCGCGATCGATGAAAACGTTTGTCGGGGATAATTCAATTATGGCTTCTCCATAGACGGAAGGGTCATTTTGAGCAATTCGGGATAATATTGATCCCTGAACAATAGTTTATTTTCTAACTCATCGGAAGAGAATGGTAAAAGTCGAATATTCTACAATGGCATGGATTTGTTTCTAATCGATACTTTATACAGTTCAGTAATAAAAATCTGATGGTGAACTATTTGAAGGCCTTATGTTCTAACTTTTCATGCTCTATTATATTTCAAGATCCTTAGAATATCCACTCAAGTGCATATTTTATGCGTCTTTTTAGATTCTTTTAGAATCCACATAAGTTTACATTTTCCTTCCAAGAAAGACAAGGAAGACTTCATGCGTCTACTCACTTTTTCTTTATCCAGAGTCAGCCGCGTGGGGGAGAAATTAGTCCCGCCCACATTTAGTTGAATGACATCGTCATCAGGCATTTTTACGGGGAATTATGATTATGCCAGACCAAAATAGAACAGATTTCTTCTCGGATTGAAACTGGGGTTGAGCTTTCTGAATTCTGTGATTGAAAATAATTATTTTCGAAACTCGAATCCAAACAAAAACGGTAGTTCGCGAGAACGAATGTGGTCAATATAGAGGGGAAACAGAATCGAGGGAATTTGTGATATTTTGATGATGCGGAGTGAATATTTATAGCAGCTAATTATGTCGTTTAAAAATCAAAGGATGGAAGTGGTTTTTCCTTTCTGGGAAACATTCTCGAGAATTTCGTCTTTTGCTGATTGATAGTAATTTTTGTTCGAAAATTGAGCATTAGAAACTGGGATTTAGTGATAAATTTAGAATAAAGTGGTTGGGGGATGTGATTCTCTGATATCGTTCATTATCCGAGTGGAAAATATCAAGAATATCATCTTTGATAAGGGTGATTTTTATTCTCTGGAGGAAACTTTTTACTAAAAAAGCAGAAATTGACTTCTTTCTTGAGCTATTTCCAAACTCACATCATTACCATGATTTCATCTGATAGTTAGTTAGAAACAAGGCACAATGAAACTGACGACTGGCGGAGTTAATGCGATGCCTGCATAAGGAAGTTTGGTTTGTTGAAAGAGAGGAGGAGAAGAAAGAGACTAAGTGCGTTGCATTGGATCTGTCTTTGAAATGGGCAGAATAAGGAGAAGCTGAGTCGCTTGATACAGAGGAAGCGGAGAAAATTGAGAATTCAAGACGAAAAAAGTGCTGAAATAAACAGAATTCGGGATGGAAAGGAGAAATTTTAAATGTAAAGGCCGAAAAAAGACAAAGCGAGACATTATTGAGGCCTGCACGAAAATTCGCGTTCGAGTGGCGTTCGGCCGATTTGAGCATGAATTCCAGAGAGGCAAGGATGAAGAAGTCAAATGCCAAGGAAGCAAAACGACAGCTGGGCAGAAAAGAGACAAACAGGCGAGATGACAATGGAAAGGGGGACTGCGAGGGATAGCTTGAGTTAATCGGTCAGTAGCTGATTCTTGGAATATGAGACATTTGCAAGCAACGAGAACGTTGACTCCATGTCTGACTAGAGAATGGTGGATTAGAAATGGTGTGAGAAGTTGATCGGTCATGTGGTGTTTTTTGAAAGTTGAGGAGAACTAAAAGATAAGTCAATTTATCTGAGTGACAATGATTATCAGCGTCAATATTGATAGTCACTATCATAAAGTATGAACTTAGGACTGATCGACTGCCCAGAGATTTTTGAAGACGAATATTTACATAATCATTCAATTAATTTCTTGGATGCTGAAGTACAGGAACTTAAGTTATAGGTTGAGACCAATGTTTTTTTCCTGGGAATATGCTTTTTAAATGATAGAAGTTTCATCGTTAACATGTTTCCCCGTTTTCTTGTATTTTGAAGTTTATGCATCATATTAGGCAGATCTACGAGAAAACGAACAGAAGCCCTCGGGACTCATTCTTCCGACTTTTTGTTTTCGCTTAACGTTCACTTTTCCGTCTGCTTTTTGCACAAAAACCAAAGTTTTCACTGCTCGATACCCATAATGAAGAGAATTCGAACTGACAATTCCTCTGCGCAACTGCGGTTAACGTAAACAATCAAAATCTTGATGTGTGTTGGCCTGGCGTTGAATCTGAAGGAGGATTTTTGTGGAGAAGTGAAAATAGAGACTGAAGAAATTAGAAATGGAGTGGAAAGTGACGTTGCTGGGAAGAATGGAAAGAAGAACGACTAGGAAAATGAGCATTTAGGCGAAGAAGCGATAGATCTTATAATCAAACGATTATCGTCGGAGATCCTCGGGGAAAGGCACAAGCAGAGCTGAACGAGCTGAAGGGGAAGAAGGAGTTAACGAAGCCAGAAACGGGCTTGAAAGTCAATTGGAAACAGCACGACGAGACTGCCGCTGTGTGCAAAATAAGACTAGGAAATAGATCTCTAGAGACTACTGCAATTGAAGAGAAACAGGACGGCGAAATGCAGAAAAAAACAACAAGGTTGGAGAGTTGAGAATAAGGAAACAAGGTAGTTAGAAGGAGCACGGAAGGGGGACGAAGCTAGAGAAGAAGAAGGAAGAAACCCCTAACAGAGCCTAGGGCTGAGACTAAAATGCATTGACGACGGCGCACGGGCAGCAGGTCCCGAATGATTGCATGAAAGGGGGAAGGGAGAGGAGGGCTGTGCAGAAAAAGTTAAGAAGAAAATGAGCACTGCGCAAGAATGGAGAGAGGAGAGGGGAGACGAACACATCGAACAACTCAGAGAGAGATCCCCGGACTGGAGGCGATACATCAAATGGAACACCCCCAGGAGAATGGGCTGAGAGAATGAACATTTCAATGAAACACATGAAATGCTGAGATATGAACGAAAATGAAGTTTTAACGATCAAAAAGTTCAACAGAAATAAACTACGAAATTAATACGTGGTTGAAGAATAAAGAGTAGACATTTTGATGATAGAGAGGTAGGAAGGCATCAGCATGCTAGGGTAACTTCTCTTTCCACGTTTCTCTAGTTTTCGACCTATAGCTTTTCAATTGGGTGAGCATTCATGGAATGTTCATTTCGATGAATAGAATTGATAAAATTCGATAAATTTAGAATTCCCAGTATATCCCCATTGAGAAATGGAGGAGCGCTGTCTATCTTTAGAAAAGTCACGTTGCTCTTCCCCAAAATAATAAAGTAGCATCTTATTTAACGAAAAGGATACAAACTTGTATTAAATATCGAATTGCAAGAAGTTTCTCATTCGAACATGAATTTGTGCATTGCTCTTTTTCTGGGAAAATCGACTTAAGGCTTTTGACATAATATTTATATATGCAGAGGTTATTTTAATTCATTTTCTGTCAACATTATGAGATGAGAGATTTTTCTTGGAAGGTTTAGAGATAATTCGATCATGCTTTACTGTAGCTTTTAGATCTTACTAAAATGAAATTATGATACCTCTCTTCTCTGTTAATCTTATTAAAGTTTGTATTAAAGAATCAAATCCCAAATTTATAAGAATCGTTTCATATTTTCCTGTTCAAATTAGTCTTGCGCAGATTGGAATTGAATCTACTTCAAAAATATCTGGAGTTGGCTTTCGCGTCTGGAATCGATTTATCTCAATTCAAAATGCAAAAATGTCCTCGTGTTGTCATTTTGTGTTTGTTGTTCATACAAATTCAATTTCCAGCTGTGGGATGTGGTGGTTCGAAAACAAGCAGCGGCAGTGTTCCTCGCAGAGACCAAAGGAGTCTGCAATCAGAGGTAGCCACATCACAATCACTCAATTACTCAATCGCATTTCCTCTATTCACACTCAATTTCACCAGCAAGAATAACCCCATGCGAATAATGCTTTGATATTTCGGTCGTTCATTTTGACAAAGCCGATCTTCATTAAAAATCCCAAAATTTGCGTAAAATTTGAAAAAAATGAAACTTATTTCGAAAAAATATGTTTGCTCATCATGCCACTCAATTGAAAATGACGATGATAGAAATTAATTTAGGCGAACCTACGTGCCGATCAGAGAGACGCGACTCGGCGTTCAGGATCTCGACAATGCAGCCAGAAAGGGGCTCAAGGATTTGGTAGGCTGATTTTTTCTTTGAATTATAAAAAAGACGACATTCTGGAAGGTGTCTTTGGAAGTTGAAATGCGTTTTTGATGAGGAAGCAGATATTAGGGCATAAAGCGCTGAATAAGAATAAAAGATGAGGCGAAAGTCAGAATATTGAGGAATATGCAGAAGGATAGATAAAAAAACGAACTATTGAAGCTGCCTCTATGGGTTATGAAGGAATTCGATAATTTGATGCTCTTTGCCCCCGGCAGCCTGACGAAGACCTCCCACCGGCCTGTTGGCCTAGAGCCTTGGCCTGGGCAGGGTGGCTTTAGAGCCAGTCTGTCTCCGCCTTTGCCGCTGCCTTTCTAATTGCCAATTGGAATATTCTATGACTGACTGAATGCAGGCAGAAATGAAGCGAAGATGGAATAAATTAGAGCTGCATTAAAATGGTCCCGAAAAATAACACGCAAATAGGGAGACACAAAGAAGTAGAGGAAAAATAACGAAGGAGAAGAAACAAAATGCCAGAAACACTTGGGAAGTCATAAAAAACGAGTTTCAGATGTTGGGGGAGGTTTGTATGCAGGGGAGGAGGGAAATATAGACGCTAATACAAATTAGGTAATTGGCGAGGAATACTAATATGGAAATGTATAATGCATCGAAAACTTGGTGGAAGGAAATTCGGATATTGGAAAACGGATAGAAAAATTACGCCCTGCAAATAGATTTTTCCTTCATCTATGGGTATGCAGGTTTCCCTAACAATAAGGCATAGATTTAGCAGAATGTAGCGGAGGAATTGTACTTGCACAATATTTATTGACGAACTAAAATATTCATGCACTGGTTTCTTATTTCCTACCGCGAAAGTTTATCAAGATATGCAAGTTTTTCTTTCAAGAAAAATCTATAAGAAAACATCTCATATAGATTTATTCTTCAAAAAAATGAAAAACAAACGTTCAGACCACTGAACTAATGAGCCTCTTTATGCAATATCCGAGAATAATGATGATCATAAAACGGGAATGATTTATTCCGGTTATTGCAAGAAATTATTATATGCGAGTATCATGCAAAGAAGAAGAAAATCAACTGCTTTCATAATAAAGAATAGTTCTTGATAAATACTGATGTTTTGAAAGCATCTTTAATCAAGAATAATTTTAGACTAGGTTGATATTATTAGGAGGAAAGAGCTTATAGAATTTTCTACTGTAAAATATAAAGCTTCAGAAAAGTTTATGAATGATCAAGAGTTTCATTTTACAAATTGAACTTTTATTAAATCGTTGTACTCAGAAGAAATCTAGTTTAGGTCTAGAAGAATTCACGTCTCAATTCTAATATTGACTATCTCTAACTAAAGCAAGAAGGCACTTGTCAGAGGAATTTTCGAAGAGCTTTTGAGACGAATTGAGAAAATGAAATACGCACTGCGGCACTGCAGAAACGCAGAGATTTGGCTGAACGAGAACAAATTTCAGCTGGTAAAAACAGAAAATGCGCCTGATTAGGTTAGCGAGCAGAAAAATAAGTAGAAGGAGATGAGAGGGAATTGAAAAGACACCTGCTGAATATACGGGGGAGGGATTCCGAGAATCCACAGACAAATGATGATATTTCGTCAGGAAGCGAAGTTCGAAAAGTGCATTTTCTTCCTGTAAAATCTTCAAAAAATAAGTGAAGTGAAGATAATCAAAATAAGCGATTAATTTTTACGAACGGAAAAGACACGAATAAAATTCTAGAAACAATGCAATTTTACTCTATTCTTTTGGAATTTTTTCAAGAATTACTAAACTTGTAAATGAATGAACTCAATAGATCTGATATCGAATTTTAAGAATTTTTAGGCTGATGCAAAGTACAAAATCGAAGTTTATCCCAACAAATTATAAATGCAAACTGTCTGCCATATCATTGGAGGCTATTAAAACTTTCGTTTTCATAAGGTATTTACTCAACTCATTTCTCACTGCTCAGACTCCAACCAGACTGATTCAATTTTTTGTTGCTACCGGCGACAAATTAGAAAAAGTCACATTTAAATGCGATATAATGCGTAAAACGTATAAAGTCAAGCCTTTTCGGCTTGTTGAACACGCCGGTGGGATATCAACAAGTCGTTTTTCTTCATTTAAACACTAAAATAACTAAATGGTGCAATGTTTTCATCGGAATTGCCAACTTTCGAGCGGAAATTGATTTAGTTTGTTTTGGAATTCGAAGAGAGGCATTTATCTTTCAAAATCACTGACGATTTTGAACAGGAAATGAGAAAGGTTATCATCAAGTTTGCTGGAATGAAATAACACATTTTTATTTATTTTTTCTGTAAACGTGGCTAAAACATGATAATTTTCATCAAATATGGCTATAGTTTGAAGGTGAATAGTTCACTAATTCGATAAAACTATCTTGTGAATAGCTAATGTTTCAGTAGGAATTTTACAAAAATGAATAATTTGTTAGTTGCGCTAATTTCCACAAAAATGTCTGAATAGTCACGTTTTTCGGTCGAATTTTTAAATGAAAAACTTATGTCAAAAATAGTAGGAAACGGGAAATTTCATTCGGGATAATCTTTCTTCTCAGGGTAACTTTATCCAATCAAGCGTAAAGCCGACCAATAAAAATTGATGTCGACGTTATTTATGGGCAGGAAACAGGCAGAGGCGAATGGGGGAGGGACGTTCATTTCCTTTACGGCCCAATAATACGAATGCGCAATGCCGTGCACCATGTTGCACTGCACTGACTGGTAGCAGACTCGGTAATTCCTTTGGGCTCTTAGATCTTAAGGGCTTAGATAGAGTCATTGAACCAGGCATTCATTATGAATGGAATGGGAGACTGCCGGAATCTGGCATGGGTTTAAAAAATCATTCGTCATTTTCATTCAATGATGCTTCATTTTCACGTCGTAATTTTGTGAACTTTCACTTGAAATCCTGAGCTTTTTTCTGCATATCCTAATAACATTGGGTAAAATTCGGTAAGGCTGATTTGAAGAAAGTAATTAGTTTTCCTGAGACAATGAATGAGTCTGCTGCAACTTTCGAGCCCAAAAGGAATGGCACATTCTCTTTATCACATATGGTTTCAATTTCCTATTCTAATTCATTGGAAAGGATATTTGTTTATTTTTTCTGCCTACAGCTCTATTTCTTCGCCCGAGGCATTCATTTTTGTGCAGATGCGGAAAGCTGCACAGACTCTGGAGAAATATGAGAGTAAATTATCTCCAGATTCAGGAATAGAGAAAAGAAACTAGAAGACAATTCATCACATGGTGGGGAGTAGGATTGAAGAACTGGCCGGGATTTTCAAAGTTTTTTAAAGAAAGGAAAAAGCTGCTAAGAATAAAGATTTTGAAAGGAAA
This sequence comes from Diploscapter pachys, assembly GCA_002287525.1. Classification (NCBI taxonomy): domain Eukaryota; kingdom Metazoa; phylum Nematoda; class Chromadorea; order Rhabditida; family Rhabditidae; genus Diploscapter; species Diploscapter pachys. Next base: position 8,979 of record LIAE01006327.1, on the reverse strand, counting down.
AAGGGGAAGATATGAACGTAGAAAATGATTTTAGAACTTGAGAGGATGGAATGCTTCAAATGTGACAGCTTTTGAGATGGAGGTTTATGAAAATAGCGGATTTTTAAAGTTATTTCTACTCGATCCCTTTTTAATTACGCTAATCACTGGATGATGGGCGATTGATTTGAGGCAAAAATAAAATTGTGAATTCATACAGTATTTCTATTTCATGCTCGAAATTTCCATTCCCTTTTTAGAAAATTTGTTATATAAAGTTGCAAAGCTTAGGCTAGATTTGAGGTCGAGACGAACAACAAAAGGCGAATAAAAGAACGGAAATGATTGAGGAGAACGCGAGATAATGAGACTGGGAGGGGACAGAAAAAAACGAAGGTAATTTCGAGAGAAAACAAAAGCAAAAGGGGGGAAGCAAAGAAATCGAAAGGGAAATGAGAAAACTACTGGAGAAACAAAGAACGACAGAGGAGGGAATAATAGGCTACTGCTCGCGGATACAAATCTGCACGCAAAATCGCACTAGCAGCTATAGGCTCAAGAAGAGGGGAAATATCCATTTTTCTTCGAGTGGGATGGAAGAGATATTTTTAGGAAAGTGCCATAAAATAGGCAGAAAATTGTTTTATTATAAAAGTTATCTAAATTTTTGTGAAATGATGGTGGGATAAATTTCAAGCTTCTAGTTTTGATCTGTAAAATTTGAGGATAGAGCCCTTAAGATTTTCGGAAATGATGAAATAATCGAAAAAATTTTCATATATTTTTTAATTTGATTGGAGGATTATTTATGGCGTTGCTTTATTAGAGAAAATGAACGAACGAGACTCAGCAAAACTTGAGGAAATTCGCAAGGGCCATCGAATAAATAATTCAGGGATTCAAAGATTGAGGAAAGGAAAGGCAGGAATGGGGAGAGGTTTTGAGGATTTCTGGAGAGAACACATCTTTCGAATTAATCAGGATATCCGGTTTCAGGAAGTGAGCATTATGAATTTCGTGAAATCCCGGAAGTAATTGACCAACAAAATAATCTTTTAGCGATTTTTCATCATTTTATAAGGTATCGGTGAGAGACTAGAATATCAAATAGTGATTTTATAAAGGACACAGAATTTTTCATCAAATAGTTTAAGACGGATTATCAAAATGTTCGAAGTTTGTGTTTCAAGTTAGCCAACACTATGTAGAAATAACTCTTGGAAATGATTCTAACAAATCAAGGCAGAATCAGAATAAGGACTGAATAAATGCAGTCGAATGGATGCTGAATGAAGTAATTAGTGAGGAATTGAGCAGAGGGTTAAGGAGAAGAAGAAGAAAAAGAAGAAGAGAGAATATGGAAAGAAAGGGAAGGGAAGGCTCGAGGAGAAAAGAAGCTGAAGGCTGAACACAAAACGAAAATTGAATTATTTATGAGAGCATAATGACAGGGATAATTGATGGAAAACGACAAGATATCGCTATAAATACATGAGTAGAAAATGCAACATGATTGATATCATTCGTTTTTTTAATAGAAAAGTGCTCATTTGTAAGAATATCATATGGAAGACTCGTGACATGCAATTGAACATAGTAAATGGGAAACTTAGTCCAAGTTCATTCGGATTTTTTGCAAATATGGAATGATTCGAATTGCTTTAGGCGAAATCGAAGAAGGAGGAGATCGTGATGGCTCTGGACGTGCTCGAATATCCCCAGGAACTCGAGAGCATCGTTAAAAATGTCTGCAAAAACGTAGGTTTTCATGAGGAATATGATTTGTTCAATTCAAATTTATTTCTATCGTAGAATTGAACAATGACAATGAAAGAAAAGAATGCACAATATTGTGTGGTAATTGTCGTTGTCACTTTGTCTTTTCCTCTTACTAGTCTCCAGGAAGGAAATGACAAAAGAAATGATCAAGTGATCCATAGTTTATGATTATGAATTGCATCAAATTTCGGAGTTTCTTTCCTATCAGAAACGAAATCGATAATTTTGAGCAAGTGCTGTGCGAGTCGATGGACACGATGACAGAAATCACGAACAAGTTCAAACTGACTGCCGTCACTGCCAAAGGAGCTGTGTCCAGGACTGGAGGCCACATGGCTGGAGGTAAAGCTATTCAACGAATTTATAGCAATTTTCTTTTGAACATTTTTATTATTGTTACAGAATTTAGCATATTTTATCAGACTGGCAAGCAAGCTCTAAATGCCGTTTTTGCAGAAGATAATGATTGAGAAACACGTTGTCATCTAATAATAAGACTTATCACAGCGACCTTCTTATTAATGCTTTTTAGGTCACGACTCCCGCACTCCTCTGTTCAATCTGCTCGCCAACTACAAGGATCTCGTTCAACAAGAGACTCAAATTCAGGAGGAAATCAAGCAGATTGAAGGTAAGATTTGTTCCGTGAATCAAGTCGTTAGATTAGGAACTATTTCTCTTTCTTCAACGAATTCAAGAGGAGAGAGGAACGGGGTGAAAGTTTTCAATACTAGTGAAAAGATAGAATAGTCTCACAAAATGGCATAGAATATCCACTTGCGCTGAGAAGTTTCAATTTTTTTCTGTGGCTATTATTTTGCTTTAAAAATCCTACGATAACCCTAGATTATATGGCGTAATTGCAGGAGAGCTGCGCAACATGGGTGGAGCCAAGGCTCGATTCGCAGAGCTGCAGAGGAAGAAGGAAGTTCTGGAGATGGAGCTGAATGCCATCGAGGACAGGAAGAAGAATTCCCGACCTGCTCAGCTGCAGTCTGACATCGACACTTACAACCAGGTTGAACATTTTTGAATTACAACATTTTATGCATTCATTGAAAAAGTTGAACATAGTTGAAGTTTCATTGACAGACAATAATTTGCATTCGAAAACTACTTAAATAGGAAATTATGACATTTTGATGAGGCATAGAACTTTGAATTTGGTATAAATTACAGGTTTTTTAGAGAACTTATCTCGAATTTATGTTCATCGTCAAATGACAATGAATTCAGGTTCTGTATTGAAACTGAAATATTTTGAATTGAGAAGATCTTCAAAAGTACATTACTTAGCGAGAAGAGACTTCTATCCTGATAAAAATTAATAAAATTAGATTCATTTGCTCTGGGAGCTTTTCGCGCGACGATGGAAAATACACTATGTGTGTAAATAATAATTTTGAAATGAAGAAAAAGATCGAGTGAAATGGATGGAAAATTGGACTTGTTTTTGCCGAACAGAGATGCCTCGTGTAAAATTCTTCTAATGAAAATGAATAAAAATACGAGAAAATATTCATTCGTCCAAATGCAAAATTGTTTACCGAAAATTGCTTTCTGAAAAATAGCGGGAAGAAAAGAAAAAGAAAACTTAGAAATTGTGAAAAACTGATACAAAAAGAAAAAGAACGATTGCGAGTGCGAACTTGCGTGCAGAAACATTGCGCGAGCAGGACGAAAATTGTAGAAGCGGTAAATTTCCGAGTTAATAAAGAATTAATTATTTTGGAAATTTATTCCCATGGAAATATAAATACAACGAAAGTTCAAAGTTTTCACGCGCAATGACGTCACTTTTGATTGAAAGGTTTATCTAAATGAACGTAATTTGGAGTAATCTAGTTCTTCGATAAAAATAGTAAATGATGAAGTTATTAGTTGATTTGAAAAATTTAGAATTTACCGATTGATTTTCAGGAAATGGCCGACCTGAACAAGGAAGTCCAGGAATTGACGCCCAAAATCGACGAACTCAATGCGAAAATCGCCGATGCCTCGAAGCAGCAGAAGAATCTTAAGGCCTATCAGGTTTGTTTAGAGTTACTTCATCTGAAGAGTAAGTAGAATTCACTGCTCCATCACGAAGAATAGAATTGACAAACTAGTCCATTTATCCTAAGACAAATATTCTGAAATTTCATGTAAAAAACATCTTATCAATTATTTGAATGATTATTGATTTACCAAGTGGATGTGAATTTTCTTACGATATGTTGATTTTCTTTATGATACGAAGAAAAACTTTTTGTTGTTCAGGCCGATCAAAAGAAGAAGCTGCAGAAAGAGTTGAAGGAATGCCAGGATCGAATGAAGGCCAACAAGGATAAAACTGACAAACTCAAACGGGATCTGGAGAACAAGGAGTAAGTTTTATTTCAAGTATCTTTTGCAACAGATATAAATTTATTTGCCCTTAATTCATAATCTATCATTTTGAGGCAAGAAATCGTGAATTTGCGCGACCAAATAACTGCTCAGGAAGGAGAGATCAACGGTCTGAATGATGCGATCGAAAACAGAAAGAAGACTATCGAGGAGAAGATCAAGGCTGTCACTGAAAAGCAGGTACAGGAATCTGAAATCTGAGGAAGTCTAAAATGCAGAATATTTCGTGTCTTTGCAGAGACTTTCAAATTTAAACTCTTCTAATTTCATAGCTTTCCAAAACTGATATAATTATTTCAAAACGATAGAAATTTAAGAACATAGAATTCACTGGCAAAAATTATTTTGAAAGTCAAGTCTTCAAAAATTACACACAAGAAAAATCAGTTTAATAAAAGTTCTTCTCAAGGAATATTTTCAGAAATTAGAGGAAAAAAAATCGCTCAATTTTAGGCAGAAGTGGACGAACTCGAGAAGAAGTTGGCTGATCTGCGAAGGGCGTGCAAAGAGAAGGATGAAAAACTGAAGAAAATGCAGAAGGAGACCGATGCAAAGAGAAAGGAACGGCAAGAAAAGGTTGGCTGGAAATGTTATCATTATGAAAATTGAGTAGAAATAAAATCATTTCATCGATATCAATGCCAACGTCGCCAAAATAATCAATATGCCATTTTGTCAGTTATGTTATTTTTATCTAAATGTTAAATTTATCCCTAACTGATATTTTTGAAAAGGAAGACAAAATTCTCAATTTTTAAATTATTCTTTATTTCAGCAAACAGCCCTCCAGGACATGACAAAGCGACAGCAGAGATGTGTCGAGGACGCGGAGAAGTACAAAAAAGAGGTAGAAATCAATTTTTTTAAAAGATCGAATAGTATAAATGATTTCAGGCCGATAAACTCTACAAGAAGAACGAGAAATTCTTCGACGACATCAAGGCTCTGCTCGGCCAGAAGGGATCCATCTACGACTTCACGGGGTATGTCTACTTTGTCTGAATTTTCAAATTTATTCTAAAATCACGATTTTTATCTAATCACTAATTATCAAGTATTTTTTTTTTTGCAAAATTTACCTCACCTATTCTCGATTTTTCATCATTTAGCATGTTAGCGGGACTGATTAGTGTAGTACATTCATTCCAAAGTTGATAAGAAATCGTGTTTCAGTTACACGGACAAGACTGCAGAAGCGAAGATCAACGAGCTGAACGAGGAGATGAAGGAAGTCGAGAAGAAGTTCAACAAGAACGTCATCCACATTCTCGATACTGCTGAGCAGAGGGTAAGCTTGAGAGTTTTTACAGGAAGGGATAATTTTTGAAACAGTGCGATCCCATTCTTCTCCAAGCACTATTTTGCAATCTCATTTACTAATTTTAGATAGAATATCATTTTTAATCTTTTTTTTTTTGTATAAGAATTAATTTATGAAGAAAAATTCTTAAATTTTTGAAAGCATTTGAATTTGGAAGATGAAGTTTTGCAGTCGATGGAGCTGAAGAAGAAACGCGACCAGGTGCTGAAGGACAAGATGAAAGTGCTGGAGATCATCGAAACGCTCGATAAGAAGAAGGACGACGAGGTCTTGCGGGCCTACGAATCGGTCAATAAGGTTGGTTAGACAGGTTGTGTTTAGTCAAGTAGTAGTGAGCTTGGTTTATTTTTGCCAAAAATTCTTGGTGAAACCAACTTCACAGGAAAGAATAAGTATCTTTGTTAAAATTACGAATTAGTATAATTAGCTTACTTGTGATAATGATCAATCGTATTTTTGCTTAAAAAAACTAAATTAATGTGCATTACATGCAGACCTTATGACTAGAATCTCTCCATTCTCTAATAGCATTCATAGCGTAGTGGTAGTGCGATAGACCCAGTAAACCAATTTATCGCACCTATCGCGCCGAGAAATTGTCGATGATGTGCAAAATATGACTTACCAATTACTACGATTTAATTCGAATGGTCTGTGAGATTACCCACCAGCTGAGACAATCTTCTCGGATAATTACGATAATTGGCACGACCAATTGAGATAATTATGCAATTTTAACAAATATGTATTGGGGTGGGTAAAAGAAAGGTCTCTCAACATGTTGTATATTTTAAAGTAAAATCACCAAATTCACCCGCTTGGAAAGAGTGAAATTCTGTCGATAGAAAGATCTAGTATATCGTTGAAATTATTACAAAATGAGACTTTATGTTGTTTTATCACGTTCTCAAAATTTTCAAAAATCATCCACGTTGTAATAATTGTTCTTGAATCTAATAAAAGGATAATTAGCACTAATTATCGATAATTGCAGGATTTCGGCAACATCTTCTCGACTCTTCTGCTGGACACGGCAGCCAAACTGGAGCCCCCCGCAGGTCAGACAGCTCTCGAAGGACTCGAAGTCAAAGTCGCATTCAACGGGGTCTGGAAGGAATCGCTGCAGGAATTGTCTGGAGGTGAGAGTCTGAGCACTTTTCGAAAGAATATGAAACAGGAAACATAATGTAGAATGCTAAGTGAAGACATGAAAATTTAGCGAATCATGCAGAATTAAAATTTCGGATACTTTTCGGAAACAGACACGTGAAACCTCTTGTCCCACTCGAACTCGGTAAAATGCACTCTATGTTCATTTCCAGGTCTCAAACTTTAAGCTCTAGAATCAGGGTTTTAAGATTTTTGAAAACATTACAATTCGATTGTAAACGAGATATTTTGCGAGCTAACTTAAAATTCTTGGCATTATTTGGGTTAGATAATGAACGCGGATATATTTGTTGATAAATTAATAAAATTATAATGAATTTCCATTTTCAGGCCAGCGATCTCTGGTCGCCCTGTCTCTCGTGCTAGCGATGCTCAAATTCCGTCCCGCTCCGATCTACATTTTGGACGAGGTCGATGCTGCTCTCGACGTCAGCCACACTGCGAACATCGGCAAGATGATCAAGAAGTACTTCACCAACAGTCAGGTAAATCCATCATTTTTAACTTTGCAAAACAAATTATTATTACCCTTTTCTACAAACACAAACATTGATATGGAAAAATGTCTAATTTAAAATTAACAAACACCGAAAATGTATGATTTTTGTTAGAACAATTCAATGGCATTCTGATTCATAAAGAGACGAGTGAACAAACTTCATTTTTCTCAGAAATTGAAACGCAACATTCCGTTGTTTAGCTCTAAAGTGGAGTGGAATTTGAAGAAATTAGAAAATAATGCGGTAATTCTTTGCATTTTAGTTCATAATCGTCTCGCTGAAAGAGGGCATGTTCAACAACGCGAATGTGCTGTTCAAGACGCGGTTCCAGGACGGCACTTCTCAGGTCACCAGACACGTCAATCGAAGTGCTGATTAAATGATTCAATGACAGCCAGATATCAAACTGATTACGACAAAACTAATTTTTCTTTTATTCTTATTTCATTTTATGTACCTATCATCATTCTCAATTATCATCTGAAAAAATAGTGATTTGTGAATAAGAAATAGTTTGAGTTAGCCATACAAAATCCACTGAACCTTAGAATCTTGCCTGCTCTGTGCTATTATTTCCTGCGCTATCACTACTTTTTCATGATGCTTCCTTCAAAATTACCTCTACTATATAAGTTATTCTATTATGAATACTGTTACATTTCCTTTTAATTGCCATCTTTCCATTAAACTTTTTCGATGACAACATTTTCAGTTCACTTTGCAGACGATGTATCTCAACAACTCAAACAACGATTATGGGTATTCCTGTTTCTTTGATGATTTGATCGTTTTATCCGCTTTATCAATTCTTGTGCTCTGGCGTAAAACTGAACTAAATTAAACTTTCGCAATGTTTCTTCCGACATTAATTGTTTAAACTTTCAGGGGTTGTCATGCCCTTTATTTATTGTTAAGTTTCTCTTCCTTAATGAACATTATTACCTTTTCTTCTGTTCACAAAATGCAATCCCAATAAAATTCTGAATTTTAAAATAGATTCCCCGTAATTCTCGAAACTGCCCGGACCAGAAAAATTCGAATTTTCAAAAATAAAGAACATCCTCAAATCATATACCAATCGATAGAGCATGAAAAAATACCAAGTGATCCAAAGACCCACTTGCCAAATTCTTTATCTTCTCATTCAGTTCTCAATTCTCGTCTTCCATGAATTATCATTTTTTCTTACTTATTTTTAGTTTCAATTTTTATATTTCCGATACACAATCTCAACTTGGTATGTCATTTAAAAGGGTTACATTCACTTCTAAACCATTATTTTAAGAAGGAAGATTCTGTTTACCTTTTCAATATTCATTTCTCCTCAAATTGTCATATTCCGATTTAAGTTAAAGGTCGATCTTTTTCGAATTTCAGGCAGCGCTGCTTTTAATATTTATTGGAGCTTCTTACTCTCTTCCTCCTGAGCATGTTTCATTTGAATACGAGATGAAATTTTGGATGGCATTCGAAATTGAGAAAATTATTATTCAACCAATTCAAAATCCTTTCGTTTGTTAAAACTCTTAATTTTATGATAAGATTCTTTCTCGCAAAATATTCAACATCACTATTCTCTTATCAATTCTTATAGAAGAGGTAATTCAATGCAAAAGCTTGCTCTCCTGCTCCTAATGATTATTGATTTTTATTCATTTACACATTAATGTATTATTTATTTCCTAAATCAGTACAAATTTGTAATGTAAAAAATTAAAGAATGAAAAATGGTCTATATCGGCATCGATTTGGGCACGACATATTCGTGTGTTTCTGTCATCGAGAATGGCAAACCTGCTGCAATCATTAATGAGGATGGTAAATTTTTTTTTTTTTTTTTTT
>LIAE01006326.1:0-15918 GCA_002287525.1 Diploscapter pachys | reverse complement strand
TTCTGTAGTAGCAGGATCTATTTTTCTACACATACATAGGACAACTGAAGCACTTATTCTACCATTAATTGTTACTTAATTATTATCTACTGTAATCAACTCAATGAAAGTAATGATCATCTATCTATTCAGGCCAATATAGGGCTCATTCGAACTCAAACTTCGACAACCCAATTCCGACCTGAGTAATTCTGTAGTGAACTATTCATGAGAATACTTATTATAACTGTCAAAAGCTAATCTTATAAGCGAATTGAGCTTGAATTCGAGTTTAAAATGGCAATCTGCTCAGCAACCAGTTTTAATTCAGATATAACTCCGCAGTATCAGTTTAAAATGAGACCATTGGATTGGTAATACAGCTAATAATAGCCATGATAATTCATCAATAACAGAAAACTACTTTTAAACAATTGTGTCAATATACTCATACAATCCAAACAGCACAGATGTAAAGCATGACAAAAACTTTTCCTATAAAATGATTAATGGTCAGAGCATTCAATCCATTCGATACGACAGTCATAAATTATTAGAAGTCCTTCATTTAACTCTTCAACTCGGTCGGATAAATCTGAAAATATAGAAAAAAAAAGATTTTTTTACGAAATAAAAAAGCGAAGTGAAAATAAACTTCAGATTCAGATTCAGATTTCCTTGCTTGATTATCCTTCTCCACCAGTTTTTGTCATTTTCGCATCAAAATATGAATTTTATCATTAAAGTTTCAGTAAATAATTTTGGCAAAAGTATTTTCATATCATTTTGGGGGTAACAGAACCCGAACACTACTCACATCACCTTTTACATCTAAACTCTTGCCGCTAAGAGCCAGGAATCATATCCACTCTTCCACAGGAACATGCCTTTGTCCCTGGTCAAATTTGATCATCCATTGGACCTTCTCTTCCCCCCCTTTCCCTTTTGCTTGCTCTCTCCATGTCACATGCTATTTCTCTTTTCTGACTTTATACAGGGGAAACCACATTTTTGGGTAAAAGTACCCATTTTCTGGACCAAAGTCGATAGAATTTTTACATTGCATACCACGGGGGAAATTGCCCATCTTTTAGTGCAAACCCACCTCAATTGGATGATCACATCTCTAGATATAAGCGTGCACAGACAAACAGACTTTACAAAAACACTAATAGTTTTGAGTTTTTATAAGAAATTGAAGAAAACATGTCAATGATAATCGCGTAATTTAACGCAAAACTCAAAAGCAATGTAAAGCTCAAAAACAATACTAAACTCAAACACAATTCAAAATATCTCCTAACAATCAATGAAATCTATCTTTACCAATCAATGCAAATCTCATCTATCATATCTCACATCAATCAACTGTACCTTCATATTCATATTTGCTATCCAATTAAAAAATTCAATCAACCATTTAAAATACTTCTTTGTCATCATTCAATTATCCCATTGATGTCATTTTCTAAGATTCTTCAAAAATTTCAAACTCCTTTTCATCCATAAAAATGCAAAAAAGAATCGACTCGTTAAAGAAGAATCGAGCTCTCAAATCTACCAATCTCGCATCATATACTCGCCATAAGGTCATGCGCGCTATCCACTTGGCCATCCAAGTATGCTTACGACTCTCTCTCCTTTCAGAGACATTCGGAATAAAGAGCCCATTCTCCCCGCAGAGAAATAGCATGCGGGGATGAGAGAGCAAAAATGCTAAAGGCAAATCACTTCTTCTAATAAGGATAATTACCTAATTATCTCATCAAACCCAAACAAAACCTATACTTTGCACACCGCCGGAAAATTCTGCATCCAACCATATATATATCATCATACTTTTTTTACTCTACTTCAAGCAATAGCGTTGGAGACACAGACAAACACACTCAGGGGGATTACTAAAGAGTAGGATTAAAAAAAATTAAATTTTGCACATCGAGTATTTTACGTACCTTTCTGTTATTGTTGATCTTCTACACTTCATTCTTCTTTTCCCTTTAATCTCTGGTTCACTTTTCTCCGCATATTTTCGTTTCTTTTCGTCTTCAATCGATTTTTAGTTGGCATTGTGTTTGCATCCCCCAAATGATTTCAGTTCATTATGTAATTTTGCGTACGTTTTTTCTTCTCAATATTTTTGTCCAAAGTCCCAATTTTACTTTGGTACTCTTTATGGTAGTTACTAAATGTCAGAGCCATGGAACCTACAGTTAGAGATAAACAAGAGAGTGAAATTTGAGAGAATAATGTGAAAAAGACACTACTATGGTGTAGTAGCATTTGCTATATATTATTTGAGCGATAGGATATTTCGTGATCAAGTAAAATAGGTATTGTTTCAGTCAAATTAAGTGAAGGTTCGTGTGTTGAAAATATAGGGAGGAAGAGCGAGAGAGACAGAGGAAATTGGGTACCACTCTTTCCATTGTCCCCCGCTGATTCTCTTTTCTGCATTTTAGCCTCTCTCTTTGCGCATAGTTCATACGCGCATTTCTCGCAAGGCGCTCTTTAACACGCGAACTGTCACTTAAGAGTGAATGTCAGTAAGGACCAAAGTCGGTGTTTCCAGGGGTCCGTCGATTTGGCTGATTTTCACATATATTTCTCAGTTTTTCACGCTGATTCTCGTGGTGCTATCCGTTTTTCATAGAAATTATCGTATGCAGGATTACGGTAGCTTGAAGTTTTGAGAGACCCGACCTTGGAAAAAAATTCATAACTTTCTCATTTCTGAACCAAATCGAACACGGTTTTCAGCACTGAATAGTCCATGAAAAACTCTACAAATAATGTAACTACAACCATCTGCTAAGGTTAACAGTTTTTCGCCAAAAAATTAATTTCCGAAAATTCGACCCTGGCCGACTGCAGTTTTTGAATTTTTTCTCCAAATTAGAGTTTCGTCCCCAAGCTGGAAATTGGCTTATTTTGTAGAGAATTAAATTCTGCATCCGAATATGTAAAAATTTTCAAAAACGAGTATGGTCGAAACCACGAAAAATGCGTCTGAACGCGTAAAACCAGGGTGATTATTTCATAGTATCAACTTTGACTCCTCATCACTTTCTTATTTCTGGATCAAATTTGATGATTCTTTTTTTATTTTGTAGATCTTGAGTAGAAAAATAAAGTAAAAATATAAAATGAATTTTTAGAAATTATTTTTGGTGAGAAAAAATTAGCCTAAGTTACTCTATATACCCGTACTGTGTTTACAAGGGTGATGTGAGTTGACGTCGGAGTTCTCCATGAAATCTTGTAGAGCTGTTCAAGTTGATCAACTTTTGTTCCAGAACTTATTCTAGAACATGCACACACAGAGAGATATGAATTTTTGAAATTTCCTGTCAAAACGACACTTTGCAATAATTGGTCATTGAACTTCAAAAAATTCTGGAGCTCATACAAACGTGAATCCGAGGTCGGTCTTGGAACAAAAGTTGTTCATCATGTCCATCTACACAACATACTGAAAGGACGATTTTTTCCAACGTCATTTACGTGTAAACACAGTACGAGTATATAGGGTAACTTCGGGTAATTTTTTTCCGCCAAAATTAATTTCTAAAAATGCATTGTATATTTTTACTTTATTTTTCTACTCAAGATCTACAAAATAAAAAAAGAATCATCAAATGTGATCCAGAAATAAGAAAGTGATGAGGAGTCAAAGTTGATACTATGAAATAATCACCCTGGTTTTACACGTTCGGGCGCATTTTTCGTGGTTTCGACCATACTCGTTTTTGAAAATTTGTACATATTCGGATGCAGAGTTGAATTCTCTACAAAATAAGCCAATTTCCAGCTTGGGGACGGAACTCTAATTTGGGTAAAAAATTCAAAAAACTGCAGTCGACCAGGGTCGCATTTTCGGAAATTAATTTTTTGGCGGGAAACTGTTGGCTTTAGCAAGTAGTCGCAGTTACATTATTTGCAGAGTTTTTCATGGGCTATCTAATGCTGAATACCCCGTTCGATTTGGTTCACAAATAAGGAAGTTATGAATTTTTCCCCGAGGTCGGATCTCTCAAAACTTCAAGCTACCGTAATCCTGCATACGATAATTTTTATGAGAAAAAACGAATAGCACCAAGAGAATCAGCGTGAAAAACTGAACAATATATGTGAAAAGCAGGCAAATCGACGAACCCCTGGAAACACCCCTTTGCTAAGACTTTGGTTTTTCCTGACATTCACTCTTAATTTGACTGATACAATAGTAGGGCTAGATGGTGACAGAGTAGCACTCTTTCACTTTGTATACCATTTCGCTCGTTCACGAAGTTGCGAAAAGTCCAAATTATTTATTATGTCATTTTTACATTTATAAATTTTAGAGAATGGTATCAAATTTATATACACCTGCAGGAGGACTATTTTTAACCCATGTAACCTGGGACGATATTCAATCGGAATTGCGAAAGGCTTTGCAAACAAAAGCTACATTTGGTGAAAACAAAAATGCTGTCAATTTGAGCTTCGGAAAAGTAATGCTTACTCTACAATTATTATTTTTGATAATTTAGGGATTCTTATCCAGAATTCTACTAATTACACCTGATTGGAAGAATATCGTCGATGAAAAGAATCTACCTGACTCAATTGTCATCAAAATCGCCTCTTTAATGAATTATGTGGAAATCATGGGGCAAATGCAAGAAATCGATCAAGCAACAACCTCAATCGATAACGAGCAGAATGATAAAATGGAGCAGATTTGCAAAGAGGTCGATTTATTGACTTTCTTTTCTGAAAATCGTTATTATGTATTAAAAATTACCTAAGTAAATGAAAGTATTTCTGCAATCTGGAAGAATAGTAAAGATTGTAATGCAATAACGCACGAAATGGTATTGGGAAAGGATAAAAAGCAGTACCCCTATCTTGTTTAATTCTCTATCTCGTAGATTACTACATTACTAAATTATACTTTTCCAGATTACCGAATTTTTCTGGAATCTAACTGAACTCTGTAATCTTTATCAATTTCAGGTGCACAATATTGAATGTTCATTCTATGAATTCGTAAAGCAGAACAATTTGTACACACGTTGGACACCAAAAGTATGAATTTTGGAATCCTCCAATTTATGAATTCCGATAGATTACTTCTTTGCGTTCATTCGATGAGTCACACCAGATGAATGGCTTCATAATAATGGATTACATTGAATCTGACGATTTCAGCATTTGCGACAACATCACATTCGATGAATTGAAGCAGGTAATTGTGTTATCTAATTATCGCTTATCTTCAGTAGAAAATTAGTGGCGATCTAAAATTTCACATAGACAAGATTCCTATCGGCGTAATTTAAAAATGTACTTTGTATTCGTTCGGTTGTAGCTTGATCAGTTATGCTGGAAAAGTTGTACGGTTGCAATTTTAAAAATTTGCAGTGCACTTTGATAATGGTATCCCATTGATATCCTTTAAGAAAAGTGCAACACTTCGAACAAGCATACCTGGGGCACGGCTTGAACTAAAATTTTCGAAAGTATCCCCTTAGGCCAAATTGCTCCACTAAAAACTTGCTACATATCTTCTTATGTATCAATCTTCTATAAAGTTTTATTACGTATCCCCCTTCCTACAATTCTTCAAGTTGGCTGTAAGTCTGCTTAGGGCAACGAGCAAGCCAATTTTATGAAGCTCTTTTTCTGTAATATTTCCATTAGTTGTCTCAACTTCAAGCGCCTTTGTTCCAAACAACCAATCAACAATTGATGCTAAAATCACATACATCCAGAATGCTGTGTATTGTTTTATGTTTTAGGTCTTGAAAGCTCTTGTCGAATATTCGACTATTGGAGAGAAAATCGATGAGAATACCTCGAAAAAATTTCGCTCAAAACTGTATTCGAAGATGATGGAAAACATGGTCCATGAAGATGTATGAAATGAGATGAGATTTTGATAAGAGAACAAACTGCTTAGGCCAAGAAAATGGCGGTCGAAGGCACTAGAAGTTTCGATAGTGGATCTTTGTCGGATATCATCGATGATTATGAACACGTTTACATGGAAGCCATGACTCTGGACAAAATCAAACAATTCGATTCATTATTTGCAAATCTCGGTTTGATTTTATCGCCTATCGGAAAAAATGCCCTTTTCACATGAAATTTAAGAGTTCTTCGAAAAATGTTTTTCATAGCTAAGTTTCATTGTCAATAATGTATTTGAACCAACAGTGGTCAATTAGTGTATCCTTAAAATTTAGTATAATTTTTTAGATTTATCACTGAAGTTCAGTATACTTCTCAGAAGCTAACCAAATGAATTTAGAAATGAAAGAGGTTCTGATACACGGCGATCTATGGAGCACGAATTTAATGTGGAAAAGAGATGAAAACGGTCATTTGCAACTGAAAGCCATCGTTGATTATCAAGTAGGCGTAAATGTATCTTTGTTGATAAAGGTGAAATCACATTTCAGTTCGCCCATTTCAACAGTCCTGCATTAGACATAACAAGATTGATAATTTCGACCATGTCAGGAAAGGTAAATTTGCGTCAGATAGAATCTTCAAACCTGTTATTATTTTAGGATCGTCGACTACATTATGACGAAATTATCAAAACATACCACGATTACATTGTCGAAGCTTTCGGTGAAAAGCCAGTACCTTTTACATTGGATCAGGTTGAAAGAATGAAAAATTTGACAGTACACTAGCCCTCCTAGAAACTTCAGTTTTTTTTCAAATCTTCCAAAATCACCCAATTTCTCATGCCCTCTAGCCTCTCGCTGGTCCAGCGTATAATGCTGTGAAGTGGGTTCCTCTCGTGGAAGCGTAGTTTAGTGGGTAGCGAGCTAGATTTTTCCCCCTCTTGGCTAATAAGCGAGAGAGAGAGATCACTGATTGGGGGAGAGTGCAGAGAGAGAAACTCGAAAAAAGAACTGAAATTTCTGGGAAAGCCGCGCCCCCAGGATATTTGAGGAATGTTCGTTCTTCAGCTGAAGGAAGCATGCGACCTCGCGCTTCCATATGCGGGAATTGTGATAACCTCGATGCTCCAGCCTGCATTTGCTTACTTTTCCTCACAGAAAATGGAAGGGAAAGATAAGGTTGAATATTTTGACAACTAAGATACCGTATAACATCATGACACGAGAAATCGAAATAATGTGGAAAAAATGGCTTAACCAAACATCCCCTCTTTAGTTTCCTATACCTATTGTCATGGTGTTGTTCTGTTTTCAAATAGTCAATATTTTAAGAAAAAAATTAGTAAACACATGTTCAGATCATTGAGACAATGCGAGAGAAAATGCGATGCCTCGTCGAAGATGTCATATTTTACTTTAGGAAAATAAAATAAATTTGACTTTGTTTACTGCACATTGCTAGATATTGATGATGAAATATCTAACAGATTTTTAGAAACATAAGACAAAATAATGTATAATTGAGTAATTTTTATACGTTTGGTTGAATTTTCATCACGCTATTATCCCATAACCATAATAAAATTTTCACATCATTGTTTTAATTTTATATCATCCGACGCACATCAAAAATTTTTATTTTTAATATCGAAATCTGAACTTCAAATTCACGATTTTTCATCTAATTTCAATTCGATGATGTAAGGAAAAATTTTATTGTCGGTAAATTTTATCCAACAAATTAAGTGCGTTGGGAAAAGACACTGAACCTTGCGGTCATAAAATTCGAAAAATGACGACCGAATTTTGTTGAACTTGATTCCTCCGTTAGCGCATCCGTTTAGAAGCCGCAAGTAGCACAGCAGTAAAACAATTCGTTATTATTATCATTTTGTAATTTTATTTTAACTTTAATTTTTATCAAAATCAAAAGTTTATTTTTCGATTTTTTATCTTAAAATAAATGTAAGAGAAGCTTATCTGATCTTTCATGATGTCCGTGTAGTTTGGATCTTTGCAGAGATTGGCACGTTGGGGACAGTCCGACACTCCAGTTTTTATATTCACCTTATCGACACAATTAGGATTAGATGGCGGTGGGCAGCGATCTGAAAAAAAAACTCTTTAAATTGGGAATTTTTGTCGATTTTTATGACTTACTGCAGGTGACGGGGCACTGAAATCCAATTATTAGATACGATTTATCAGAAGGATTTTATCACATTTTCCAATAAATTCAAGAAAATGCGTTTTGTGCTAATATACAGAGTTTCCGTTACTTTTTTGAATTTCACCGATTATCATTCCGAAAACTTATCCGCCTTCCATTCTTATAAACACTATCTCTTCAAAATGTAGAACACTTATTCAAAAGACTCATTTTGAAGAATATGATTTGATACTTCTTTCAGGAAATTTTTATTTTTTGCCGATTTCGCAACCCATTCTATTGACAGTCGTTTCCGTGATTTTCGAAGCCATAATTTTGAACAAATTGTTAGAAAAGAGTTACGAAAAATTCAGGACGATATCCCAAAATGAGCTGCGTAATCTTTCTTCCCAAAGCGTGGAAAAAGAGCCAGAAATAGTGCGTGGAAAAGAAACTAGTAAACGAGAAATAGCGTTTGGAAGGAAAGATTACACAGTCCTCAAAATATATTATCGTCCAAAGAGAATCCAAGTCGTTTTCCTCTTTTAAAAGAACTCGATAATCATAATAAATTGTTTCTAAATTCTCGTACCTGTTGGGTCATTAGACTGAAATTTCACTTAATTATTTTTTAATAAAAATGAAAAATTTCTTACTCGAAATAAATGGGATTGTTGCAATATTGCTTCATTGAAAGACAATCTGATAAAAAAAATCGTAATTTTTGACGAATTTTTCTCGTTTTTACCAGATACACCAGTTTTCAGATTAATTTGATCCTGACAAGCAGCCGAAACGAATCCGGAATAGAAGGAGAGGAGGATGACTGATGAGCAAATAAGGAGGACCGTTTGGGAAGTCATTTTAGAAATTCACTTTCAACTAGAAGTAACAAGTTAGTATCCATCCATTTGGTTCACACCTTTTATAGTATTTACTTGAGGACTAAAGAGGCGGTAAACTTCTCCATTACTCTCCACATAAAAAGCTGAGCAAATTAAACCTCGGAAAGGGCACAGAATCTGAAAATGCCATAATTTTTTGGCAACTGGTTAATTCGAAACAGAAAGGTCAAATCGTCGCAGTGAAGTATTGAAAGCGGAATAACGCTCGCTGCAATTAAATAACTCAATTTTTTTGTGAATTGAAGTTTGCACAGATTGAAATAAAGAATTTGACGTACAAAGGGAGATAGTCCAAAATAAGGTTCGATTTTTATATTGAGGATAAAAAGTCAATTTATTAAGTCAAAGAAAAAATATTCAGTAAAATTGGAAAAATAAAAAAAAAATCCTAATTTTTGAATGTTCTCGAATCCGGGAACCTACGCACTTGAAGTTATAATAATATCAGACCTAGGAAGAACGATCGTCAGAAAGTCATTGCGATCTACCCCAGTATAATTTCTTAACAAATTTCCCTCTATGACATGTAGTTAGTCAATATTTTTGCTATTGCGACCTGACATCATAACTATGATTTCGCTCTTGCGATCTACTCTCCATATATTTTCTTCGTCCGACGAAAGTGCTCTCTTGATCTGTTCCGGCTCGAAATGGACGTCAAACAAATTGGCCAAGCTCGGGGTATCTAATAAAAGTTCGCATTCGATTTTAATGGAAATTAAGGATTTTATTCAAAAAATAAACTAGGGAGATTTAACATTTTCTGTAATAAAACGGTAGAAGTTGATCAGTCCCTTTCCGTTAGTGCAGTTATTACAGTTAGGGGTGAAGTGGGATTGAATACGCAGTTGATTGGCACCTCAAACTTGAGTAATTAAACCTTTTTTTTTAAGACAAAATAAAAATAAATCCGGTGAGAAATGTGTTGAGCAGCAAAGAATGCTGCTTTTATCTCGAGGCAGAAAAGCGCGAGGAAGCAGGAGAAGAAAACATTTTTCATCGGGGATTGATTCAATCGGAAAACATAGAAAAATGTAATTTTCTACGAAATGGAAAAGCGAAGGTCACAATTAGCGACATTTTCAAACCTTACATTTTTTATTATTTGAATTTAAAATCGACTCAAAAATTCTACTAATTTGTCTTAGAACATTTATCAGAAATATTCAGATTCTCTTGTTGTTCTTCCTTTTCATATCACTTTTCTGATGAGTCATAGAAATTTGACGCAACTCTTACATCATGTTGTGCGAATTACAGAATCTGACGAATGCAATCCAGTAGAAATGTGACTGGTTCGTTCTATGTTTATTAGTAAACCTTCGCCATCCTTTGCTCTTTCCCCCATTCTCTGACCTTGTGCCAAAGCGAATATCGATTTTATCAAACTTTTTTATTTCTTTCTGTTATTTCAAAAAGTGGTGAAATATTTCTCAAACTTTCTCTGAAAATTTACAGACGATTCTTATTTATTTGCATTATATAATTTTGTTCCATCTCTAGATCACTTTTATCGAAAATTATTTCTTTTTAATGAAACAACGTATCTTTCTAACATTTTTAAAGTTCTTGAAAAAAATATTGAAAATGATGCGCTTTTCCCATCTGATCAATCAATATTTTTAAAAGCATTTCTTACGAATATTATCGATTTATATTTTGTGTCATTTTTCATGCAATCATAGTTGTTTTTAGCTAGTTGCAGAATGTTGTTCGAGGGCTTGCCCACCGAGCTGATCATTCATAACCTCCAATTCCTTTCTTTCGACGATATCAAAAACTTGGCTTGGACAAATCGACGAATCATGAGGATCGTGCAGAGAAACCTGCCCGAAGCCCTTCATCCAAAGATCGAAGCCAGGTGCCTCTCAATCAGACAGCCTCCCAAGTTTGTTATGAGCATGTTTGGACTTGGACCAATTGATGAGCTCCCTGAAGCTAAGGTATAAGTTTTATTTGATAAACAAAATAGCATTATTTTTAACTCAATACTGGATCAAAATAATGTCCTAATATCATTGCTCTAGAAAGGACTAAGCGCGAAATTTGAGTTCGAATATTCACAATGTCAAATTAAAACAAAACGCATTTTTCAAACAAGAAATTGAATTATGCTATTAATTAGTTTTATTTGTGCATTAAAATAATGTAATTGCTAATGCAAAAAAGGATTTCCAAATCGGCCACTAATTTTGGAAAATTTTTACAACCTTTACTTTCTTTCTGAATTTTTACTAAAGAACAATAGTTTCAGCATGATTTTGAAATAATCATTTGTTCAAAGTCATTTGGTAGTGATGCTATGGTAATGAGGAATGATACCACGAATCTTCAGTGAGTTTGCATCCTTTTATACCTACACGTTCGGAGAGATTGGAACAAAATATGATAATGTATAACCTCGATTTGGCGAAATGCAAAAATGGTGTTTAGCTATATAATGTAGCTACTATTGGAAACCCAGAAATGTTCCAACATCGCAACTTTTCTTTTATAAGAATGTAAAATCTACAGAAATTAACATATTTGTAAAGAAAAGTTGCGGCATTCCCGAACGAATGTTGCGACATATTCACGCTGCGGTATTTCGACACTTCTGAGTATCCTATCAATTTTGTAAGAAAAAGAAGAATTTCGTCATTTCGTTTTACCAACATTTCCAAGCTGACAGGATAATTTATATACTCCTTTTTCACACTTTTTAACGACCAATTTGATAAAGTTTGTAGAATTATTGTCAGTCAATAGCACTTTTAAGCAGGCAAAACTTGGAAAAGATTTCTTAAGAAACGAGATAGAAAACGTCAACTATTACATGGTTTCAAAATTTTATCCATCGCTATATTCGAAAAGCTCATAAATAAGTAAGCTAATTTAGATATTCGTTTGAGATTCCAGTAAATGTTTCGGACTCCAAAGACAATACGAGATCGAAATTATCTGATCAAAAGCTACTTGATTTATTCAATGACTATTGCCAATATCGTAAGTATCCTTACTTATATTTCTGCTCAAAACGTATGAACTTAGGTCGCAATACCATGAAGCAAAAGGGGCGAATCATAAATTGGAACGAATACGCGCATGTGAAAGGAGCTGATTTTGGGGAAGATGGGCAATTTCCATTGCCTTTGGATCTAGTTCTGTCTCAATTTGCTTGCGAAGACCTTAACATCTTTATCGTAAGAATTTATTTATCGTTATTCAAAAATCTAAACAAGACTCGTATTTTTTCATGAGTTTACTAAAATCTTATGCATGATTTTCACGTTCAACTCTCAATTATATTTTTTTTATAGAAGATCAATGAATTAAGACAAAATGAATCAAGGATTAGCAAAGCTTTGTCTTGGGATTTTTTTGGTTTTTGATGGTTGTCAGACCCTTTGCATTTGCCTTTAAAGTTCTGAAGAAGTGATTCCTACATTTTGATTCTCAAAAAATGAGGAAAGTAACGTAGAAAACTTTGCATTGTTTTCCCACTGGTCTTTGGAGATGTTTGGCCTCAATGTCTTTGATTTTAGTTTTTGTATTGGCAGTTTTCAAAATTTGGGACCTGAACTGCTGCATTTTTTAAAGCTTAGAACGAGAAAATCGTCAAAAATCTGAGACGATCCGGGAATGGGGACGGAAAAATCTTGGGCAAACAAGCTTTGTATTTGCAAAATGGTACACATTTGCTTCCTTTTCTTGATCTTTTACAAAGGCTATACAATACCTCTAAAAAATTTAAAGAAGTAATAACTTTTAATCAAGCACTTTTTTCAAAATTTATTTGCAACACCACTAATTCAGACTGACTTTAAAGAAGAAAAATATCTGAATCTCATCAATACTCTGGACAAAACTCGATCAACAATCAAATCGGCGTATATCGAATTTAAAACACCTGAAATATTTGCTGAAAATATTAGCAAAAGCGCCGAATTATCATTTGTAAATTCAGGTTCGTTATCAAAAATAGTGGAAGTACTAACTGTTGCAATATCGAATTTAGGGAAGTGCGCCATCAGCTTGGCGAATTACAGGATTCTTGAAAACGAATTGCCACAATATTTGAGCTTAGGAGTTAAGGTAGCATTTTATCAATATAAAATTAGGGAACATTGGATTTATCACAAATCTTGATATTTAACAAGATAATCGTGACACTATTGAGGGTAGAATATCCTTCGAAATTATATTTTCTTCTAAGATGGTAATTTTTTCGTATATCGATGACAACGATAAATTTAGATAACAAAAAATATGATACACATTTTCTGAATTTCTTGGCAAGCATGCTAAGAAAATCTATAATAAAACATGTCCTTGAATAGTCAAGTTTTTTTCGAAATAAAAATATACTTATTTTTAAGCAATGGAGGTTCTCTTGCCTTGCCTTTGATCAAATGTCATTCCTACTGAAATCATCTGTTCCTTGTGCAAAAGTCGATAATGGATGCATGTCACTGAGTGAATGCATTTTGGTATGCTTTTTGGATACGCTTTCTAAAATCATTTCAAACTTTTAATTTATTTGGAAATTAAAGTTTCTCATTTTACCTCAGATCTCTTGTGAAAAAATCGAAATAATCAGATCTTTAATTATTGTTCCCCATTAAAATGAGCAACTCAATGATTAAGTCGATTTGTTAAATTAGTTTGTAATAAAAATTCTTACAAAAATATTATTTTTCTAAAGTATATAATTCCAGGACCTGCTACAAACCCCACCAAAATTCGATCGTCGTCATTTTAAAAACACTAGAAATGAAGACGGAAAATGGGATTTCAGTACGATCGAAGAAATTCTGGCAAGTTCTCAAACTATCTATTGGAGTGTGGAGGATATTCCGTGCGAACTCCCAACAAATGAAACCGCGGATATCCAATGCAAAAGGTATCCTCGTAAAATACTCCAATTTTATTAAATTAATTGTTTAGGTACGAAATTATCGCAAAGGATGTTACTTGGTACTTACAAATTGACAATTATCTAATATGCGGGTATTTTGATTCTGAAACGTCCCAGAAAATGTTTAACCTGGATATCAGTAAGCGACTTGGCAGTGAAATTGAAAGTTATTCAATAAAATTCAGTGAAAGATAAATCGGATCTAAAATCAAGTATAGCAATGCCAGAACCTACGACTTCTCAGTGCGCTACCATGTAAATTGAATTGTTCCTTGTAAGCTTCTGTTAAAAATAAACTATTGAATTTTATTCGTGTTCTAGATTAAAGAACTTTATTACCTGACTATTTTATTTGTAAAATAAAATAAAGAAATAATGTAAAAACCATCCAAATCTTTATAGTCTGGTGGAGATAATTGCTTCATGCTTCTAAAATTTTCGCCCGTGTTATTTTTTGCAGAGTTCCAATTTTTTATACTACAATTTTCCTCCTATTTGTCAAATTTAACAACGACCTTAGTTTCGTTCCAGAAAGATTGAGCACTACTTTATATTTATTATTACTTCTCGAGAACAAAAATGACAAACCGTAAATTAGTTCTGAATAGTATATCCACAAAACTAGCATTTCAAATTCTTAGCCTGATATTTTTCACACAATATCGTTGATTTCCAGTTGCACAATTTGACTGACCTGTTTGCCTGTGAACCTCCTAACTCTCTATTTCGTTATTATCCCCTCCTTCTTTGTCTCGATTACCATATTTGCAAACATTAGGCACGCGAATGTCTCTTTGCATTGTCACTTCTTGCCTTTCTTGCCTCATTCAGTTTGCGCATTTGCCCGGTTGCATCACATCGTTAGGTCGAGAGAGGTCTTAGCTTACAGTCACCTCATTTTCTGAGCAAATTCAAAATTTGCTATCATTGAAGTTTGAATATGATATTTATTCTATGGAAAGGATATGAGAAATTTCGATTCCAATTGAGAATACGTCCTTATATTTTTATATCAGCACTTTATGCAGTAATTACTCGAAGAATCTTTGATCGTTAACATGCAATTTCTAAAATGGTGATCTGATACCTCAAGTTTACATAGTTTATGTCATTAACAAATACAAATTTGGTAATGATATTTCCACTTTAATAATTTTAGAGAATTCTCACTTATTTACAGCTCTCAAATCTCAATCCCATTTCGTCTCTATTTGAAATCGAAGTATCAAACCTTCAGGAGTACAATTTTTAGGGTAAAAATACTTTAAGGAATTCAATGCTTGATGCCATCGAAGAATAATTTACAAAATAATGATATTTCAAGATCATTTCGAATATCTATGGATCAACTTTATTCATATCGAATCAAAACGAATATCGATTGACACCAAATACACTTTGAACGAATCGAAATGTCACGGAGGAGGAGGATCGAAGATAAATAACCATTTTCGAGTTGAAAAGATAAGCTCATAAATGGCTGAATAAATTAGGAATTGCGATGAGGATCACAATCACAGGGTAAAAATGAGGCTGAATATAGAAGCGATCGAAATTTTAAAAATGTCTAAAATTCTTCAAAAGCAAAATTTCTCGCACCTCTTGGACTGATAGAGAAGATTAGGATAGGACAAAATAATAAAAGAAATCACGATCTCATAAAATATTTCCTAAACATTTCAAAATAAGCATTATTCGAGTGACGTATTTGGCGACAGAGAAGTATTGCTGGAAATGGCAGAATCGCTGCTTTTGCTCAGGTCCAAAGGCGAGCAGATCGGAAGGAACCATGGCATAGTTGGAATCGCTGTCGGTCGCTAAATTAAACCGAATTAGAGATTCGATTGTTAAGGATTTTCCGACATAATCTCGAGAATAATAAATTTCAACTACTCTGAATTCGAACTGGAGAGTCAATGAATCGAGCAGCACTATAAAACAACGCAAATTCTCAATTTCATCTGCTTCTTCACGCTTTCACACACACACACACACATGCATATACCAATTCTGTACAAAATGAAACATATCTATTAGGTTGATGCATTCCTGTTTTCCGATTTGTGCGAAACAGTTCAACAGAACATA
>LIAE01006324.1:0-134967 GCA_002287525.1 Diploscapter pachys | reverse complement strand
TTATCAATTATCAAACCGCAAATTTCACCACTTACCACATAAATTGCAATTTTCTTTGTCCTTTTCCAAGGTTTGTTGGCCTCTTTCCTCTGTCTCTTCGCTCCACAGCCGTGGCACTGACATTCGCGCAGAGTCACTTTTTTCACTTCTGAAAATTGATATTCGATACATTGAATTGTCTTTGTTATAAAGCTATAATATTTTCTACATTGATTTGCGGACTAAAAAAGTGGTGGAAAAGACTATTTCCCTATGTGACATGCAGTACCGCGCAAAAGTAATGAATATTTTTGAAAAGTGGCCAATTAACCAGTTAAATCTAGGGTAATTAAGTGTTGAGAATTTATTTCGGAAGTAATTGCTCTTGGTCTAATCATTTTCAAGTTTCAGCACAACCCTAGGCGAGATAAAAAGTTATGATTTTGTTCGTAGAGCTTCCTTAACTATGGAAAATGATCTATTTTATCGAAAATTAATTAATTCATCTATCGGATCATCTCTAATTTTTTGATATTCGTTTTCTTGAACAAATTTTAATACGAAATAGGCAGTTTTTATCAGAGAATAAGATTCAGCTATTGTTTCCTGCTAACTTTTCGCCGTTGATGCACGTCTTCAGATTTTACGAAGTATGTGCGTCAAAATAACCTATTTTCCATAGTTAAGGAACCTCTACGAACAAAATCATAACTTTTTTTATCTCGCTTAGGATTGTGCTGAAACTTAGGAGTTATTAGACCAAGGAAAATCACTTTCCAAATAAATTTTCAGCACTTAATTACCCTAGATTAAACTGGTTAATTGGCCACTTTTCAAAAATATCCATTACTTTTGCACGGCACTGTATAAAGTTCAAGAAAAATCATGTTTGACTTGTACCTTCTCCAGTGGGGAAGAAATAGTAAGTGATGGGGAGAAGGACGAGAGCATAGAACGCTACGAGCACGTAGTAGAACGTGTTGCCCACCTCATCGTATTCGAATGAGGCTCGAGCCATTCAGCTGAAAAGCACACATTCACTCCCAAAATAATAACGCGAAAAACAGCTAAACGAATTGCATGGGGGGAATAAACTGACAAAATGCGAGAAAAGATTAATGATAATTTGGAGCAAAAAAGCAAACTTTTACGTTTAACGAACATTGATAAGAGAATAACGATATCAAATATGCTTCGAGAAAAATCTCATCATAAAATGAATAATTTTGACAAACGATTAGGAATAAACAAATGAAGGGATTTTTAATTTATTGAATAATAATCTGTTCAATTGCGAATGCCATCCAAAATATCATTGCTCACTCAAATGCAGCATGCTCAGGAGGAAGAGAGAGTAAGAAGTTTTAATAAATATTAAAAGGAATATTTGAGTTACAATCATCCCTCATCACTCTTGAATGTTTTCGAGAATTGTCTGTATCATGTGCATTGAAATTAAGTTATTATTTCACATTTTATTGAGTAAAATTTCTATATGAAGTCTGAGATTATTTATAATCAAGTTCTATTTTATGTTAACTTTTCCGACTTCTCGCCATTCAGGAGGATCTGGACCTGTAAAATTATTTGAATCGATCATTCATGGATTTGTTGATAAGACCTCTTGAAATTTGTGAATTATTCAAGTCATATATTTCAAACGATTTCATTCGCCAATGGTTTTCTCTCTTTCATCCATTCACATTATAAGCAGCCGACGATAGTACTATAGAAAGCTGCGATCACTTGCATGTCCTTCTTGTGTTAAGTTGGATGGTTTGTCACATGAAACTTATTTCATTAAAAAAGATTGAGTATACATTGGTTAAGATTCGTCTTTTAATTTGATCATTTATTGGAAACAATTTGTGCAGGTGGGGATATAGGATTTTTGGTTGGGTTGTGTAAGGATGCCTTAGTTGTAGTTCTCTACCAGTAACTCGTACTGCACGAATATTAAGAATCCTTTATTGATTAGCCTTGGTTCAATACAGTAATACCGACACACAAAAGTAGAGAACGATAGGGTGAGGGTAAAACTGCGAAGGAACAAAAACAACAACGAAGTGGGCGTATTTATAGGCGCGAGTTGCGCCTAGAAAGTGACTCCACTCTTTAAGGCTCGGGTAATCTAGGGATGGTTCTAGAGATGAATTTCCAGTCAGAAATGACAATAATGAGGATGATTCATCAAAGTGAACAAGTCGTTGACGACACAATTCGAAAATCTTCGCAAACGTTCTTATCTGTGCCTTGAAGAAGTTATGCTCATGATACTTCCAAAGATTCCTCATTTCATTAATAGTCGATGAAGCAAATGTATGATGAAAGCGTATTGATAGGGAATAATTTAGACCTTAGTCAGTTATAATCTTAAAATTATAGAAAAAAAACAGCTATAAAATGACTCATAGCCATAGCGTTTTTCATGGGTACAAATGATAGAGCTATTGAATATTGATATGGTAAAATAAATGCTATCAAAATGGAATAAAGGAAGACTACTTATCAGTTTTGAAGAAAAATTCGTATAAATTGAAACGAAACTGACTGATTGATCGTGACCGTCTTCATTTTCCTGGAGACCCATTTCGCATTTACTTTATTTTATTATTACATAATTCGTTTTATCCATACTTAGGAACATAGAATTTTGCGGCAACATCGAAAAAGCACTATCTATATTTCGAAAAAAAAAAAACAGACACCTAAACTCTGGCGCAAAAAGTTACTATGACAGCACGGTAACATGAATCCCGTTTCTGTCCGGTTGCTTTTTCGAGTGCCATCGGATGGACTATTTTTGTCCATGCGAAACTGACTTGAGCCATAGTTATTGAATTTGAAGATTTATTTCATCTTGGGAAATGGGGCAAAAATAACAGCAGCTGTGTTCTGCCCTATCCGATCGAAAGAGCAAAGTTTAAGACACGGTAGAGTATTATATCCTTCTTCTATCGAGGGATTGCAGAGAAAGAGAGGGAACAAAAACAGACCAGATGGGCAATATGG
Organism: Diploscapter pachys; assembly: GCA_002287525.1. Lineage (NCBI taxonomy): Eukaryota > Metazoa > Nematoda > Chromadorea > Rhabditida > Rhabditidae > Diploscapter > Diploscapter pachys. The sequence goes on along the minus strand of LIAE01006324.1, from coordinate 131,976 downwards.
GAAGACGCTGAGTCAGGTAAATTGCGAAAGCTTCCCGATCAGCGAATAGATTCAAACTATTAACAGCAAAAATTTAACAAAAAACCGAAGAAAATTCAGTGCGATAAGAACAGTTACGGACGTCTATAAAATAGCAGTTTCGAGTTGAAAATATGGACCCGGAGCTTCTAATATTTGTAGGATTATTCACCACATTGAATAACATTATTATACAATTTTTCTGGAAAACTTCACCCACTACACAATACACACGGCTACGATAATCACTTTTTGACTGGTGCAAAAAGTTACGGACGATTCAGTTCATCAACTGATATATTCCCTATAACTGAAGCAACTCGGCTCAAAATTGTTGAAGTATATATCCATAGAATATCCACCAATTTTCGGCGCGGATTCGAGTTATAATACGAAATTTACGATTTTTTTCCGATATCGAGTCTGTGAAAAATTTTGGCTACAGTAATCGACTTTCGAAAAACAAACCACATCATGATGATCAGCGTAAAAATTTGAACAAGATATATGAAAACCAGCCCGATTTGCGGACCCCCTATTTATATCGACTTTGGTCCTTATTGACATTCATTCTTTAGGAATCGATTTGTAGTTTGATAAAATTGCGAGGCATCAATTTAGTAGTTTCATTCTCCGTTCCTCAGTGATTAATTTCAAACTCATTAATTGTAGACTTTCTCGTTCGATCAGTACTCTTTTACTATTTCCATTTTGAAATAATACTATGGTGATTGTTTAGGTCTCTTAACAAAGATGCTAGCCAATTTACCAGTCGAAGTTATATTGTTGATCTGCCAATATCCCGAATTCGAAGATCTGGGACAATTGGCCTGGACTAATAAACGGATGATGCAAATAGTCAAGAGACATCTGCCGATGGCGCTCGAGATAGAGCTTGAGAGGCAAATTTTGTTCTATCGTAGGAAAATATTCCTTGTATGAGCGAAAATTAATTTTATTATTTAGTGCCTTATAAAAAAAGCAAAATTTTGAAAGGAAGAATTTGTCTGTTTAATTCGCATACTAATTCTATTGAGCAGATTGCGAAATTTACTAATTATTTGCAATCATATGAAGTTGCAATCACAAAATATAAAGTAGGTGATTTTATTTGGCATTTGCAATTTTGTAAATTTTAGATTTTTGCACTGAATTCTTCTGAAAAATTGTTTGAAATTTTTAATCAGAATGTTCGAGAGATCACTAGAGGTAACATTACAAAAGCCAATAGATTGATTTAATTTTATTGCATTCTTTGCAGGACCAGATCCTCCTGAATGGCGTGAATATGCATCTGTGGCTTATTTCAAAGACAAACTATATTATTTGGGTGGAAATGATCCTAAAACGAATAAGACGAATCGAGTTGACGTGAGAAGATCGAGTGAAAGCCCATAAAATAGTTTATTCAGATTTTAATCAATGGAAAATGGCAATCAGGACCTGCGCTTCCTCTTACAATTCAATTTGTTCAAGCAATAACATGTGATAACACTTTATACGGTTACATTATAGCGTATTCATTACTGTAATTATGGATATTCAGTTATTGATGGATGGGATAGTAATATCATGATATACCGATTATCGGACGATGAACGGGAATGGATTGAAATGGGAGAGATTCCAGAAAGACGAGATTCTTTCGGGATTGCATCGTTAAATGGAAGAATTTACGTAACTGGAGGAGGAGCGAGGTCGTTAATTTTGTATGATAAATAATCTATCATTATATATTTAGTGGTGTTGATGTATTAAAATCCTGCCTGTGTTTCGACCCCTCAGCTCCCATTGGCAGTCGAATTTCTCGAATCGCTGATATGAATTATAAAAGAGAGAATCACTCGCTCATTGTCGCTAACGGGAAATTGTATGCAATCGGAGGGTGAGCTGATATTTTGCACATCTTTATACGAAATATTTGTTAACTTAGATTTCAAAAGCTGTATGCAAATTTCTGCAATTCAATCGAGGAATACGATCCACAAACGAATGAATGGCGAGAAGTGGGACTATTTAGAAACTTGCCTGCGACTAGCGAAAGTGCTGGAAAGAAAACGCGCACTAATCGCACTAACGAGGATAGATGCCTTCTCAGCTGAACGCATGTTCGAATAGCCAAAGTTATATACACGACTATAGTGTGCTAATCGCACAATTTTTTCATCGATTTTGAATTTTTTGGTGTTGGTCTTTCGTTTTCTTCGCTGGTCAGAACACTTTTAATCAATTTTGCCTGACCCAGCGATTTTGTTTATCACTCTTTTTCTCTATTCTATTGTACTTCTTGACCCCTGATAAAGGGTCAAGCCTCCTTTACCTACCGTGTCCAAAATCTTGGTTCTTTCTATCGGACAGGGCAGAACACGGCTACTCTGTTATTTTTGTCCCATTCCCACAGATCAAATAAATTCTTCAAACTCAATGACTATGGCTCAAGTCAATTTCGCATGGACTTAATTAATGCAAGATTCACTAGCACCTTAAGAAAGATACCGGTAGGATCAATTGTTTCCGTGTCTTCATACTTTATTACGTGTAAATGTAGGACACATTTTTCGGTTGACAAAAATTTGCTCGCAAAAAAGGGTTTCGGATCGTCGTCTTCAAACATTTATATCTTTGGTTGCATTAATCCGTTTTTCATGCGGTTTTTTTAAAATTATAAGCTATCAATACTCGCAAATTAATAAACAAAAATCCTTTCATAATTCTGCCTTCACATCGGGAACTTTACTTGCGTTCTCTAATTGAAGGAACAATTTATTTATTACAGCTTCTTTCCTCAATTATTTAGATTTCTGACAAGCATAAGCAATTGCACCAATACGATATGAACTTCGATAATTTCGGTCTATGCAAGTTTCACGAAATGTTTTAGAGCTCTCAAAACTTTTGCATACTGGCTCATTATTGCTTGAACCACGGTAGGCGGCATAAATAGTATCATATTGGTTCGAATCACATGAAACATCGACTACTGTGCAGTTTAGATATTCGGACTCCGAATATATTATTTTTGGCTCGTAAAGAGTTCTGCCGTTCGGGTCATTTCCAGTACAATCCGAATATCGAGTCCAGTCGAAATCAGAAACGCTTTTTATTGGTTCACAATTTGAGCAATCTACTGAAAACTTTAACTTTCAGTAAATAATGAGCAACTAAGTTTAACCTTTTTGACATGCATATGCGATGTCGTAGTATTTCTCATCCCAATATCTTCCATTATTGCAAGTTTCTGAAAATTGAAATTGACTTATTACGACGTTGTCAAATGAAATATCATAAATCTAAATGAAGTTTGGATTAGGTATATTTTCTCAATGTCATTGGGTAGAAAGAAGTGTTGCAACACTAAATTTCTAATTTATTCTAGCAGCTTGATTTATTGTTAGCTAATCGGACTGAAAACTTACAAACATATTCCTCGCTGTATGTGATAAATAGTTTCAAAACTATAACCTGATTCGATGTATTCTATGAGTGCAACGATTTTTTTTTCCAATAAAGCTTAGCTCTGTGGCACAAGGCAAAAACTAACAATGGAAATGAGTGAATTTTCAGATTTTACAAAATAAATTGAATCTGATTGAAATCTTGAGAAAATTTAGAGAATGTATTATGGAATATGTGTGCAAACTTTCATCTTTATTAATTTATCTCTCCCTATAGAAAAAATAAAAATTTAGTGTTCCAAAACTTTTTCCTCTACCCAATATTCATTCACTGTTAGGATATATTCAGTTACCTGTAAATTTCTCTTGTTCAGTAAAACTCTGACATTGGGGTCTACTATTGGGAGAAATACTGGAGAAGACTGCATAGATAATGTTATGTCGAATCGGGTTGCAGGTCACATTCAAAATGAAGCAATTCGTTCCTTTGTCCACGAAATATTTAAAAATCGGCTCTTCAAGAGGAGCATCATTCGGATTGGATTTAGTACAGTCTTTGAACGAGGTCCAATCAAAATTCGACGCACCAAATAATACTGCACAACCTTCACAACTTTCTGAATTTATGCTTCTTTATCATGTGCAAACTCTCAGTTATCCTTTCCTACTTTTTGTAGTTGTCGTTTCAGGACTTATCGTTGTTGATGGAGCTTCTGGTGCATCCAATGAGGCAATTTGTTTATTTGTTGCCTGAATATATGTAACTACACGGTTTCAAATTACAAATAGGTCGAAACTAATAATTGAATCAAATAACATTTATTTAGGTCAAAAATTAAAAAAAAAAACAGATAATGGCATTTTTGCTCCTCTATCGTTTCGATGGCTCCTAGAAAAAGGCACCGGGACATCGGGACACCAGTTAGAAAAAGGTACCGGCTTTTTTTCTTTTCCTATCTTGCCTCCCCATACTATTTCTTAGAAAAGCCGGTGCTTTTTTCTATGAGCCGTTTCGATTTATATTTTTATCTTTGAAAATGATCAAACCTCTTTATATTCAATTTCATTCTTCAGATGATACCATCGATCAATAATGATGGATTCATAGCGATCCAGGATTTTCATGAATTCAGCTTTAATCATATTCTTAGGTTTATTTCTCATAGTGGAAATCAGCGAGATAGATTGAATTTCATCCTCCAAACTTCTGATCTAAAATAATTTATTTACGAAAAAAACGGAAATATTTTCATTACCAGATTTTTCTGAGTTTCATTCTTGATCGAATTCAACATTTGAACAAATGTATCGGATTTAATTATTAAATTTTCATAGAATTCTCTTTGAGCACTCTGAAATAATTCTGAATTATTTCACTGATAGCAAAATGTCATGAGAAATTACCCAAGCATCTTCTTCTTCAGTCGAAGACATAAACCTGTTCGAAGTTCTCAATTGGATTCTACTCATAGTTATTGCCAATGGCTTGATTTCATTCAACCTTGTTTCAACGCTTTCGTCAGGTTTATTTACAATATCACAAATCTGAAATATAGAATAACGACAAAATTTTAAAGATAATATTCCTTACTTTCCGAAAGGCTCGAACTTGTTCAGATAATAAAATTGCATTTTCAATATATTCCTCTGTCAACTCTGAAGCATAAAATTATAAATATTACAGAAAGAAACGCGATATTATGAAAATTTATCGTACCATTTGCTATAGAATCAATAGCTCTATCCATTAGAATTTTGCTAGTTTCACTAGATGCGTATGACACAAGAACAATACATGTGGAAATAAGTTTCCAAAACACTTTTAGAAACATTTGAATTGACCTAACAAGGAAAACTATCTGTGCTACTCACAGAATAGGTTCATATGCGCGGGGTGAGTCAATTTGAACATACTGATAACGAATATCAGATTAAAAAGTGCTCTCCATTTACCCTGCTTCTAGGATTTTGCACCGAAGTTTGACTCTTTCCTTTACTTTGCAAGCATTCCCAGTGAAAAATTGGCGTACATTATTGTGAGCGTTGGTAGTGTCATTATTCTCTGCAACAGCCAAGCTTTAAAAGGGGAAGTTCGAAACCAATTCCTAGGACTAAGGCGAACGGAGAGCACTTTTAACCTGATATCCGTTATCAGCATGTCCGAATTGACTTACCCCTCCAAATATGAACTGATTTTGTGAGTAACGCACTGATAGTTTCCTTGTAAAATTTATATACTAGGGGGCTGAATTGATACAATAAATTGTAATCCAATTTCCTATCATCTCTATATCAAAGAATCAATTTAACAAATTATATGCGAAACAGTTATTTTAAACTGAATACTAAAGTACTAAAATAAGTATAAGAAACTCTACTGACCCTTATGAGTTTAGTCAGGGTCTGTCTGTTTCGTTTACACGATCTGGCAATCATTGAGTAACTGAGTCTGATGAGGGAAAAAGATAAGACTTAAACTGATGCAAAAGAAATAGATGTCTCATCTGTTCTTTCCATTAGTAATGAAATTTCAATTTATACACAAATTTTTCCTTGAATTTTGCAATAGGTTCATCAAGTGTATATTTTTAATTACCAGAAGAATATGATTTTGTAACCATTCGTTATATTTCTGGCAATTTTCACAAATAAACAACGAGGTTTGAGCAAATTAACTAGATTTAGGTGGTTGTTCCGAAGTAAAGCTTGTGCAGAAAATTGCATGATTGGAGAATAAGTGGACAATCGAGTGGAGAATAGAGAGAAATGAGTTGGGATGAATCGAATAAATTTAGAAAAGCAAGGAGATGATGTAGACAAATAGGATGAGAGAGGCTCTTCTCATTCAATTCTGGATTTTACTTATCGGGATTTCTCAGACTTTTGGGAGAAGCTACAATCGGCTATTTGAAGATTTGATTGGAGGGTAACTAATTCTACAGATTTTAATTAAATGCATAAGTTTGAGCATGGTCAATTCGTTAAAAAATTTGAAGCAACGCATAATTTTGAAGTGGTCCGATAAAAATTCTTTATTGAAAACAATTTGTCGTAAATATTGTAGAATCGAAGATAATGTTAGGTGGAATTACCCAAGAAATATTATTCAAGTTGATAAATGAAAATCAGGAATCAATTATTATTTGAAATACTATTCGTTGATCTAAACTGTTTAGTCACGTTTTTCACTAATATAAAATTTACAGAAGATACAACAAATTGGGCAGTCCATCACGAACTCCAAATGACACTATCCACATCGAATTCAAGTTCAAGCTCACTCAAATTGTTGACGTTTTTGAGAAGGAGCAGGTCATTACGACTAAAGGATGGCTATTGCATCATTGGAAGGACGAAAGATTGAGGTGATTCTTTGCTAAGATTGAATTTTCAAAGAAAAATTAGTTGGAATCCGAGCGAATATGGAAACATCACGAAGATGCATTTCCCTGGTGAAATGGTAAGGAAATTGCAGAAAAATATCAAAAAATGAATTTCAGGTGTGGCTCCCAGGTACGATATTATTCGTAGACAATTTAATCGCGAAGTTAACGTGCTTAGATTCATAGCATTCTGAACTCGCGACTAAATTTATCTCAAAGTTTAATGCAGCTATGAATTTGATTACAGATGTGATTTTGTACAACAATGCCCACGGAAGTCCTTCGGTTTCCTCAATCACTTCTGTCTGTGTGACTTCTGATGGAATCGTGGTTAGTTTATGAAATGAATTTGGACAATTTTGAAAAGACGCAGTATCGTTACATCATAACATACGGGATAATACAGACTAGGATAAGATAAGGAGCAAGGGTGTACAAAATCGAATTTTTAATTTGCGCTTGGTGTTTGTGTGTGTGTGTGTTTTTTAATTACTCCAAAAAGTGCGTTTTGCGTTAGAGTTAGTTAATAATGCGTTATCTTTATACATCCCCTAATAAGGAGTAATCTAGGGATTATTTTCCCGTCTATTTTCTAAGTTAACGACGTTACGACTTTTTCAGGTGTCTGAATTTCCATTATACCTGCATTTTATTCAATTTAGACTTGGCAACCTCCCGTAAAATACGATTCGTTCTGCTCGATTGACATCGAGTGGTATCCATATGATCTACAAACCTGCGAACTAAAATTCGGCTCATGGTCTCACAGCGGTGAACATCTCGATATTATTCATGTAAGGTATCCAAGTTAAATTGAATTTACTATTGAAAATTTTAGCTTCGAAATGACAATGTCATTTTGGAGAATAATAACGGTGAGACTGTATGGAAAGTCGAAAGAGGAGTCGATCTCAGCGAGTTTCAGGTAAATTTTTAAATTTGAAAGAACAATCGGCAATCAATCTCATGATTTTGACTATCTTTTTTACATACAAATCTGTTTGAACTCTTAGTTTCATAAACCAACTTTAGCAGAGCAAATCCAAATTGGGAGTTTAGAAAAAAAATACTTCGAAGACTTTTTATGAAGTGTAACATAGTTGATGCTCAATATTTGACGTTTTGAAAAGCGAGATACGGCTTATTTGAATTCGATTTTCTGATCACTTATATAGATACTTCCTGACTATTGTTATTTTCGACATTTGAAAATATTTCAATTAGTAATATTTTAGGAATCTGTAGAATTCGATCTATTGTCAGTAGAAGGGATAAGACATGAGAAGTGGTACAGTTGCTGTGATTATCCTGTAATCTTACTTTTTATTTTTTCCTAAATTTAATTGGGTTCAGGCAATAGACATTACGTATTACCTCGTTATTAGAAGACAAAAGCTGTTCTATACGGTTTACATGATGCTGCCTTGTGCCTGTATAGCTGCTCTAACTGGATGGGTCTGATAAAAACTAAATGAAGAATAAAATTAGGTTAAGAATGATACATTTTTCAGGTTTACTATCTTCCATGCGAATCAAATGAGAAAAATACACTGTGCATCTCGATTCTAGTATCTCTAACTTTCTATTTCCTCATGCTGGTAAATTGAAATTCACCATCCTATTTACAGTATATCTGCAGGTAGATATAATCCCTCCGACGTCGTTAGTCACTCCATTCATCATCAAATATCTTAACTTCACGTTGTTCATGGTGGCTCTGTCGATATGTTTGACCGTATTCGTAAGAAATCTACAGTTCACCCAAACAAGAATTTGAAAACCAGGAATTACAGCATGATCTACTGAAATTAAGGTGCAAGAAGTTCACCATAGAAGAGCCGATCAGCCAATGCCTCCCCGAATCAGAAAGATCTTCATAAATTGGCTGGGCAAGAAGCTGCTTATTTCACGAAAGACTGAAATGGCAAATCTGCACAGAGAGGCTGCATACAACAAGGTTTCTGATGAGCGAGATAAAACACGTATCTGATAGAGTACTTCAGCAAGCCAATGCTCTGTCTGCAATGTCGATTCTTGAACGGCAATTCCAGAAAACACTCTTCGACATTGGTTTGAGATGTTCTTTGACAATACAAGGATTTTGAAATTCAGAAATGGCGACTAAAAGAAAGACCTCACAAACGATGCAAACCGTGAAAGGACTTTTCATGGAGCTTCCCATGATGAACCGGTCGAAAAGCTTTAAACCACAACAAACGAATCCTGTCAAATCACCATCGTATGTTGTTCTATCATTTGATGAATGATATAACGAGAAAATAAAGTTTGAAATCAAGCTTTAGCTTTAAAAATTATAAATGATTTACCTGCTTCCAATCATAGGCATATCAAACTTCCGAGTTATACTCCGTGAAACTTATTTTATATTTCATTTTGATAGACGGTGCTTGATTCCATACTTTTCATTGTTTTTGTACCATCATAAATAAGGAAAACATTCTCACCATTGCCTTAATCTAGCCGACTCCGTCGACTTCTCAGCATAGATCTAGGTCCAACCGCGGAAGATCTCGTCAAGCCGGAAAATATCTCCGAACCACAACCCAGTATTCCAGAAGGTTCGAAAAACAATGATCTTTCGAAGAATTTTTACTATCCAGAAAGAAGACCATCGACGTTGCCTCCAGATCCGGTCAGAGATAGACTGAGAAGGGCAGAAAGAAATGTGCATTTCATTGCACAGACTCTCACTGAACGAAGAAGGAAAGAAGAGGTAAAATATTTTGAAAGCTGCAAATAAATTATTTCCAAGCATTAAAATGAGTACATTCTATCAACAAAAAAAGATTTAGACAAGGAAAGGAATAAAATCATGTTCTGTAAGAAAGTAGTCTTGGAAATAAAATATTTTTAGCGTTCTAAGTCATTGAAAAATTATAGGCCCAAGCTGATTGGCAATTCGTTTCACAAGTAAGTTATGCTTGAAGTTTTCGTTCAATTTGTCTGGAAAATAACTTGATCATCAAGTCCTCGTCTTCTGACGAGAATAATTAATGGGAAGAAACAGACCATCGATTCTTTTCATGAATTGATCAAATTTCCTTATCGCCAACTAAGTAATTGTCGTTCCGTTTCTAAAACCCAAACTCCACATTTTATCCACATCCATCTATGCATCTCCTGAAATAAAAATAAGAATAGGTCACTGATGAATATCGAATGTTCGTCAGGCTCATTCCTTGCAAGACTTGATCATATTCAGAATAAGTTTGCAGGTGATCGACCGCATTCTGCTGATCATATTCAACATTGTCCTGACTGTAGGAACAGTTATCGCTATGATTTCTGCCCCTTCCATTACAGGCATGTCATCAAGTTCACAATTATAAAAATCATTAGGCAAACTTGAAATGTTAAAGTTTGGTAGTGAAATTCCAAACATTCCTGATCATCATAGCAAAATTCTCCGTTCAAGATGAACTCAGACTGAACAAAGTAAAATCTATTAAAAAAGTCGGTCTCCTATATTGGTCACCAGCTTTTTATTTCTCCCTCACCAAAATAATCTGAAACATACACAAGGTTAAACTAGTCTAATTTAGACACTCGAGAACCGCTGACAAGATATTCGCATCTACAGAACAACACCGATCTCGCTTGATCCCAATTCATGAACATTTTCTTTACGAAAATAGATTTATTGATTCAGAGTGTGGATTGCTACAAATAGAACTTGTAGATTTTTTAATAAATTTTATTGTTACAAAATGAAAAAAAGAACACATTACCATAATCAACAACGGAAAGGATGAGAAAACAATTAGTAGAACAGAGGCAGGGACGCAGAAGTGGAGAGAGGAGAGGGAGGCCGGTGAGTAAAGATGCAAGGTGGATGAATGGAAGAGACGAAATTGGCAGGCGGGCAGGACGTGAAGAGGCGTCAACACGGACATTACTGAAATTAGATGATTATTTGAATCTTTCATTCAAAGTTTGGAGTTAAATTTAGCCATTTTAAAATGCGACTTTCATTAGAGTTCGGACAGCACCTTTTTCCGATATATCGACGTAATTTTCAACGGATAAAAAAGGCATTTTCATCTTTGTAAAACTTCTCTCCATATTCTAAAGAAAGAATGCTTCTAAGACTGGTGTTTTAAAATTTCTCAAGTATGTTCTACAAGAAATTTCTTAATTGATCCTAAAAATTTAGGAAAATTGGCAAAAAAAAAGTATTTTTTTTTAAATTGAGGGAGCGTTCATATACTAAGAAAACTGAAAGAGCACTTCTCTTTTCCTCTCAATTTGCATGCATTCCGTTTTTTTTTTTCGTTTTCTTAGTATGGAATGCGCTCTCAACTTTTTGCTGTATGTTTGGAATTTTTTCATTCATTCTTTCAAACTCACCATGTAAGTATGAACGCTTCCACGTGTCGTCGTGTAGTGAACAGCCATTCCTGCGCAGCTCATCTCATCCCTCGTCTCCTCGACATCTCTGTCCATCGGCAACCGCGTCGCCCGTCTCCGCTGCTGTCGTCGCCGCGCGCCGCGTCCGCTTACTTCTTGTTTTGTCTTCTCTTACGCTTTAGACGGCTGAAATTCGACCGATTAACCACTCAATTATTAATTTTCTTCATTTCAATGGAAATTTTTAATTTTCCACAAAATCCATCCCAATTCTCGCAAAAAAAAACCAGTGAATTCCATTATTTTCCATTCGACTAGTAAAAATCAGCCGAATCGTTTCAATTCGATTGATTTATCGATTTATTCATTGACTGATGCTTGGACTCACCGCATACGCTTCTTTCTCCACTTCTCACGCATTGTGTTGTCGAGGAGTCGATAGAACGAGTCCTGAAATCAGCAAAATCAAATTCCGAATCAAATGAATCGAAAGAAACCCGAAAATAAAAGTTTACAGAATTTGCAAGGAAATTTTGGGAGAAATTCACGAAAACAAGATAGAAAATTGATTTGGAAGCATCTGAACACGTTCGAGAAATTATCAGAGAAGAGTAATTAGGATAGTTGGGCAAGTAAAAGTGAAAATTGAGCAGAAAATTGGAGGAGGAATGTGCGAGAAATGAACGAGCGGCGGCCTAAAATCGTTATCCAGTCACATGTGTTGGAAAGAAATGTAAATCGAGGACGATTTTCTCTCCCCATCACCTTTCTCGCACTATCTCGTCTAGTAAAAGAAGAGAAAGAGGAAAGTGGCAGAGCAGTGACATTGAAAAACAGGAGAAGAGTGAAAAATCGAGCGACAGAGATAAGAAAACCGAGAGGGAAAAAGTAAGGGAGAGATTTTGCAATCTGGCACTGCCAAAAAAAAAAGAGTCAAGTTAGAAGAGCAAGTGGGTTTCCTGTGTTGTGGGATGCTGCCAGCCTATTTCGTCGATTTTTCTTTCTCTAACTCGAGAATTCATCGCTGGCTGGAATTTAGCTCAGCTCGAATAACAGTTACTTGCTTTGGAGGGGGAATGCATAACGTGTGAACGTTCAGTTCATGCAGGTATGACGGCGCCATCCCGTCAGGCCTCTTGGTAGCTCCGAGTCGAGCGGCCGGAGAGGCTAGACGGGTTCTATTCTTTTTAGAGCGCCTCGTCATTTCCACCCTCTTTGCAAAGCCTTCCTCCCCCTCACTCCGAGGGGTGTAGAGGATTGCGAAGCACTGGGGCCCTGGTCTTGGCGACGTCACCTGCTACCATTTTTTGGAAACTCTCCCAAGGAGAGTTATATAAAATAGAGCCCGTAATCGCCTTTTCAGACATGAACATTTCCGACTAATTTCGTGCGAAAAAAGAGTTAATTACCTAGAAAATCGAATTAATTGCCCTAATTTGTTACAAAGCAAAGAAGAAAATTCGCGGGATGATTCGGTTTTAGAGAAAAGCGAAATAATAGATACGCTAGCGTGTGGAGAGAAAATAACAAGAGGTTTCGACTTCGCGCAGCCCTAATCAAGGCTGGTCAAGGACTCAAATTTTAAAAACTCAAAGTCAAAGATAAAGCTTTGTCCAGCCCTGACTCGGATGCAGATCGATAGATGTAATTGTCAGCTGAGTCCTGTGGGAAACGACAAAGTGGATCTCAAGGGTATCGTTGATAGTTGATTTCTTGCAATTTACGATTAGAGTAAGATGAAAGTAGGTGTGAAATAGTAAAGCTCTCACCTTCACTAATTAGAATATTGACAGGTTTTAAGAAAAGAGCAAGATTATGTGACAAATGTAAGGAGTGGCTTTTGAAAGATGAAATGTGTCAGAAAGAAATCGTCAGTTATATAATCAAAGCAGGGGTTACGATGAGAATGACTCAAATGTTCTCTGCGAAAATACGCAAATTACTGATGAAAAGACATTAAATCGATCAAATAAGAATCCAGGTTTTATTACTGAAAAGATGAATAATGAAAATAGCGACAGAGAACAAGTCGATAAAAATACCGTATCGATAAGAAAAAAAAACAATAAGATAAATTCCATCAGAAATTATCAGAATTTTGGAGAAAAAAGAAAAATACTTCGATAAATAAAATAATACCGTAGAAAAGTTAGAGCAAAAGCTCATAAGATCTCACTAATGTTTTTCGGAAACGAATGAATCAAACGGAAAGGATAAAAAGCAATATGGCATGAAAACTTCCAATAGCTCTCCAAAAATAAGTGACTTTCATTTTATTTGAGATTATTTCATCGCAGAAAATATTTTTGGAAAATCATTGAAATCTCGACTAGAAAGAATAGAATCAGAAAGAAATGACTGCATCGGATTTAGATAACAGAAGATGAATAAAAATAGTAAATCTTAGATAGAAGCATTTCAGATAAAATTTATCAAAAGTAATCTCTACCAGAGATTTACGATAAACATAAGGGAAAATTTGGAAAAGATATTATAGTAGTTGCATAATTGATGCGAAATAGGATAGAATATGGCAGGAAAGAATTTTTCCCATACTATTTCGTATGCAACTACTTTTTCCAGGTTGCCGTCATAAAAAATAAATAAACAAGGTTCCTGTTAACTTGTAACTGAAGTAGGTTTTATTGGTTGGTGGGTTGGGTTGATTCAGATTTCCTTGAAATGAGAGAAGGAAGGGCGAATGTCCTTGAAGAGGGCTGTTGAGGGCTCAGAGCTCAGGGGGTGCTCGATGTCGTCTTCCATCTCGATTTGCGCATCGATGTTGACATCGTTGGTTGCACTGTCCTCGTACAGACTGTGCGGCTCGTTGTCATTCCCCAAGGCGATTCTCAGCGAGCTGCTCGGAATGTTCGAAGTGTAGGCACTCGACTAAAAATGACATTGACAAAGTTTTTTTATGGTCGAAAAAACCATTATATTATCAGGATCGTTGCAAAATTGTTACGAAACTTTGAAAATAAATTTCAAACTTCATATCGAAAAGAAGAATTTAGAATTGGCAAAAAAGGATAAAAACTCATGTTTTCCAACCTGAGAAGGAGTGTCGTCGTCGACATCGATCCCCATGTGCTGTTTCCAGTTGGCGGGCATCAACTTCAGGGAGGTATCCTCGTCGCCCCAGCAGTTTTTCGAGAGGTCCCGCACCTGCATCTCCGTCCAGTCCTGCCAAGTCATTTTACGTGAATAATGATAGAAAATTTAGTAGGTAAGTATTTCTGATAAAGTCGGATGAGAAAATCTAGTGAAATAAAATCGGATTTTCCCATTCCGTGCTATTTTCAGATTATTCAAATTTCTGATAGCAAAATGTGCTTAAATTCCATTTTTACTAATTTCTTAAATTGTGCATTTAGAAAATTTCTTATTGACCAACCAGAATGTTGTCCTTGTAGCGCATGTCACCCTCGTGCTTGTTCTTGCTGTGCTCCTGCATCTGAGTCATATCGGCACACTCGAAGTCGCACAGCTCGCACTGGAATCGATTCAGACCGAATGTCGACGAGATATGCTTGCTCAGGTGATCCAGCATCTTCGAGTGCTCAAAATACACATTAATCGATCAGAAAGGAAGATTTTTAAAAGAAAAATCATGTCATTTCAATCATTTTACATGCCAAAATTGAACGAAAACTAACTAATTGTATGGATTTGAAAGTTAGAAGAACAACTTTTAGAAATATTAAACACGACTTCAGAAAAAAAATCAATTGAATAAGTTTCTTAGATATGATTTTTCATCCATATTTTCCGAAGCTATCTAAATGGCCTTACCATATCCTCATTCCTGGAAATGGTGAATGCCTTCTTGCACATTCTGCACCACTTCTTGATCGTCTTGCCTTTGCTTCTGTCAGTCGATTTCGATTTCAGAGTCATCGTCTTCAGATCCTGCAAATGATGGATGATGCAGAAAATGAGAGCTCACAAACTGACCGATGAAGAGAGGATGTTGCCAGACGAGTTGGTCGCTCCCTCGAAGCACAGCTCCATCATCTTCTAAAAATGAAACATTATATCATTGTCATTTTGAACGTATTTGCTAAAATTCTCTTGTCAAAAGTGCTTATTCTTTGTCGGCGTTAAAAGATGGATAAAATGCTGCTTTTAGCTCTTATTCTCACGCAAATTCTTCCACATGCACACTACAGAGGTATTTATCATGCTATATTTCGTACCTCTAGGCTTTGCGAAACTATCAAATCCTCTATTTCACTATGCAATGACCAACCTCAGCCTTCTCCTCCGTGTCCTTTGTGAAGTTGTCCTGAACGATGACCTTGTTGATGGAGCCGAAGTGGTTCTTGGAGATGTGACAGTTGGCTGCAGGCAGACTGTGACTTACAAATCAGCAGAACGGATCAGAACAGGTGTATGCAGCGAACTGCAAATCAAACATTAATTATTCACTCATTTTGATTGATGATTGGAGTTTTTTTATTAGGCGAAAGAATGTAGAGCTAGAACAGGCTAGGAGCACGCTCTTATTTTGCAGATTATTTTCTTAAGGTGAAGTTGCACAAAACCTAGATCCTTTTTATTCCATAATAATGTGCATATTGTCAATACGATTTAAAAAAAAAATACGAAGCATATTGAAATTTCTGCCTAACATGTCATGTAAACATTCTAATACACTGCTAACACCTCTTCTCCAAACGTGCACTTATCATAATCCAGCCGTCTTAAAAGCAGATTCTTGCTTATAGGCAATCATTATTGAAGTGAACTCTAGTCTTCAAAAATTCAGAGAAGTTTATCATTTTTCTGCAAAGCAATGAAGATAACAACTTCTTCGAATCACTGCACTCCTGAAATAAAAAAAATGTTTTACATGTTCTTCCTGTAACAGATGTTTATATGCGTGCAATTTGCAGTTGTTCTCGGCCACCGACTGTTTGCATCGCTTGCAGACCAGATTATTGACAGTGCCACTGAACAAATCAACATTACTTCTACAGGCAGCATATTCATTCTCGTTGTTTCGAAATTAGAAGACAACAATAAAATATGAAGACGTTTTGCAGAAATCCTAATAACTCTGTATGCATAATAATCAACAGAAAAGCATTCCAAACTGTTCTTCAACAAGAAGCATTCATTTATAAAATGTATTCCCCTCCTTACTCATTTTCTATCCAAAACAATTTCTTGCCAAAAATGTCTATTTTCAACGACACATAACTCCCACCTGCTACTGTTTCTAGGAGCCCTAGATTTGGATCTGGTCCTGGATTTGGCCGGCACGCTCAGGGCTCTGCTCCTCTTCGCTTGAAAACCACTCTGCGGCTTCACGCTGGAACGAGGCACGAAGAGAGCGGGTGGGGGCGATTTTCTGAAGAATAAACTGTTATGTCAAGTCATCTTCTCGAGAGAAATTGGCTAGAATGTTTTTTTTTTTTTAATTTGAAATCATGAAAAATACGAGAGATATTTCCACGATTTTCTTATCATCTTCTTTTCAGGCATTTAAAACCAAACATTTGCATATTGAATTTAATGGAAGCGATTTCTCCTATTCCGAATAGGATGGCACAATTTGAATGCCTAAAGAAGGGAAAACGCTTCTCATCTATTCAGACTCACTTTCAATGCGCAAATTTATAACTATTGTCGAAAATTTTCTTCAGTTATTACTTAGTTAAGTAAAAAGGAGACAAACTTGGTGTTTTTCTTGATGCGACTGGCGAGGAGAGAACTGTACAAACTGTCCTCGTCATCCTCGTCCGTATCTCAAACAACAAACAATCAATTTTCGAAAATAGAAGCAGAAGTTTTGAAAAATTCTCCACAATTCATACAATTTTAGTTTCTGTTCTTATTGCATATCTCCAAAATTGTTGCAATCTTACCGAACAAGACTAAGCAATGTCCGGGGATCTACGAACAATAACGATTCATTCTAACATTTTTAGAAGACAGGCTAACACTGAGAGAATTCAAGCATTCATGGATCCGGGCGCAAAAGTTTTTTTTTGTTTGGTTAAGAACATTTCTCACCAACTGCAGGAGGAAAAGCGAAAGTGACGTCGGACTTGCGTTTGCGCGGTGCAGTCGAGTTGGGCCTGGAGTTGTTGAAGTGATCGATACGACTGAGTCGACCAGAATTGACTGTGCTCATTGCAGAGGAGGACGACAGGACACGAGATGCTATGGCCGAGTTGCTCTGTTTGGCTGATTGTGAGGCTGGCTGAAACTTATGAATTGAATAAATGACGAAGAAAATTTGTCGCGTTATTATTTAAGAAAACTCATTAAAAATTCTGAATAAATTGTTAGATTTTTCATGATCAAGATAATGAATTTCATGAAAATGATGGTCATGTTAGGGTTACAAAAATTGTCTCAAGTTACTCTGGCTGATTGTCATTTCACACGGAAATTCTCAGATTTTGAACTTCATAAGCAAGTGTTATTTTGAATGATTCAAACAATTAATTGGGCCTGCAGATTGTGATTGGAGCTGCTAGCCCTGGTGCTGGTGAGTGTCTTGATGAGCGTGGAGAATATGTCCGAGTGCAGGAATCCCTCACTGTTGTCTGTCCCCTTGGCCTGTCGCATCAGCCGCTTCAACTCCTCCTCCTTCGCCAAGTTGCTCGTGAAGAGGATCTGCAAATTCAGACAGATTTTATCGAACATTCGTAGAAACTCTTTTCGTAAAGAAAAGTCGAGAAATTCCAACGTCGACTTCAATTGATCACGGTGACTTCAACTTGAAGCGGAAAATACTCCAACATTCCTGCCTTTCCTTCAGAAATTGTCTGCCTACCTCCGGATCACTCTGTCCTTGCACTGCGAGGTAGTGCTCTAGAATGGATGTCTTGGTGGACCTCTTCTTCTGACAGACGAGGCACTGCCAGGACTGCAGATCCAGGTGCTCTTCACAGATGTGTGCCTAAATATGAGGAGAGAGATACCGTTTCAAGGAAGAACATGACTTTGTGCCGAGTTTTGGCTGTGCAGTTAGAAAGGAGAATTGTAGCGTGATTTTTGTAATTTTACAGCTAGGAAATTTTAGAAATCCTAGGTGCAGTGCAATTTATTTCTGATCGGTCAACCAACATCCGAAACTCCATGAAAAATTCCCCACTATCGATTTAGGACATTCATTCAACCTCGAGACACAATGGTGATGATAAGGGAGAGAATAATAAAAATAATAGTGAACTTGCAAATAGATTGTGGGGAATCCTCCGTGAACTCAATAAGCGTACCTTGAGTTGCTGAGCCTCGATTTTGGTGATGGGACATCGGGGGCACTGCAGCACCATTTTTGCCTCAACCCCTGAAATAAACAATCATGCAAATAGGCAGCGACAGTCAAAAGATTCGTGAAATTAAATTTTTAAAAACACACAAGAATCAACGAAATTAAAGATTTTTCGGGGATAGATTTGCTCGATTCTCTGCAGAGTAGGCGGGAATTGTGGTTTGCTTTTCGAAAGGTCGGAAATTATTTTTAAAAATCCCCAAAATGCTTCAACAATTCAATTAATTTAATTTTCTGCCAAAAATGAACGATCCTTTCTGCTGATTTACCGGAACCGTTGATGTTCTCGAAATGAGCAAAAATCCTGCATCAGAAATTGATAAGTCATGGACTAGAGAGCAATTTTGAAAAAGAAATTTCGAGAAGAAAATCCTAAAAATTGGCAAGTGTGAGAAGTTCAAAACGAGCAACAAGGGTGTGTGAAAATTTTCGGATGAGAGAGTATCTCTCTTCCTCTGCTCCACGTGCGCGCGCGCTCTCCTAATTTTCATTCCGTTCCATTAAAAAAAAAACGGAAATTAGACAAGCGAGAAAGGGAAGAAAGAGCGCGCGCGCGTGGAGCAGAGAAAGAGAGATACTCTCTCATCCGGAAAATTTCGAACAGCCCTGTTTGATAACACTCCCATCTTTGGAAAAAAACTGCACTCTAAACCAGCATTATTTAGATAGAAAGTTGTAGATCTTTCTTTATGAAATTGAAAATATACTTCTGAAAATCAGACGTTTCCGGAATTTCTGCTTCAGCGTAAACAAAAAAAATCTGTTTCAAGGAGTGCTTGGCTTCAGAATTCAGATTCTAACTCGAATTGAATAAAAATAAAACTCTGTTAGTGATTTTGACAAACTCCGAAATCTTATTGTTAGTTTTAACGTTATAGCTAAAATTGACATTTTAGGAAAAATGAAAATTATAAGCAGCATTATCATTTTCAAAGAGGAAAAACAACGATAATTTTTTTTTCAAAATCTATTGGTCTTCAATCATGCCGATTTGATATCAAAAAAATAATAGTTCGATTTTCTTATTGAAACTTCAGCGATAAATATGAAAAGAAACCTTACATTTACAAACTGTACTTCACCTTTATTTTATCTTTCGAAATAACTTATTTCCGAATTTCCCCTAAATTCCGTTATCATTCTACACTTTTTTGGAAATCAAATCACGTGGTTCATAAATAAGCGAATGACCTCGATTGACCGGAAGATCGATGAATCACGCAGAGGAATTGGTGAAGTTTATGATTTAAGATAGACTTACGTTTGGCTTATGTCAGAGAACAAAGGTTATTCCTAAAATTTCTTGTTCCATTTCAATATCACATTCAATTTCAATCTATCAAAGTCAAATCAACTTTGCTCTTATGAAATCAGGTTGTTTTGAATGGCAGACTCATCATATTTTTCTTCTTTTTGTTTCAAAAAACTTGTCAAATTTTGATAAGTTGGAACTGATAGTTGGCTTAATAAAATTTCAGTGTCAAAGTTCTCCTTTCTGTTTTTAGAAAATGAAAGAAAGGTAAACATCGATGATCATAGCGCAGTGCTCGAGTTGATTTTCTGATCTCGAGATTTGCCTATCTGAAATAAGACAGTGGATATGAGAGGTAGGCCACGTGCAATTCATATTCTGGCAAAATCTCGCAACTCTCGTCTTATTTTGAGTGCACTATGGGAACGCTATTCATTACTGTTCACTAGTTGTGAATGATCTTGGAGGCAATATTTATTCTTATTCTCTCTTTTGTATCTAAATTTCCATCTCTGATTTTTACCTTACTAATGACGCGATATTTCTTCGATTTTGAAGAAGTTCTGCCATCAATCTTGGCCTTTTATTATTCGTTAGATGTTTACAAATACTTGCATGTGCATCATAAACCAAAATTACTGTATTCCGTTTCTTTTAGTTTATCGTTCGTATAAATCATTGCATTATCGCGTGATATTAGAATTATCAGCAACCTCTCGCTTATTTTAGTTTACCAAAGTTTCAAGGTTCTGCCAAGTTTTCTCTTAATCTTTGGTTCATGTGTTATGCAATTCCGAGTAAAATTAACTGGCAATTTTTACAAACAATATTATCTACACTCCATAATACTATCAAAATGATGTGTGAATTATTATTCGCTGAATTTCCTTACTCTTACTAATCGTCATAGTGAGTTTTTCTTACTTTTTTCGACATGATCTTTCTCATTTTGTCGTATTTTTCGAGACGACTATAAGTCAGATATGAAGTGATAGAAAAATCTCATCTGTACAAAAATGAGTAAGAATTACTCTGCAGACTTCTAGAAATCCCTGTTTTTGTAATGAAATGTCACTTGCCTTTGGGTTATCGTAGAAAGAATGATTATCTTCATAATATCATGTATCCTTTTAACAACTAAAGAGTTTGAGAATTTAACTCGCTAACGAGTTCGAGTTGAGTGAAGTTTTGATTTTCGAGAAAAAATAAATTCGAGTTGAATGCGAGGTTCACCCTTTCGAATTTCAAACATCTTCAACTACCTCATGAAATGAAGATTAAGATAGATAGGAAAGTTGTCAATCTTCAGACATAATACACTTTTACTATGAGAGATAAAAACATACATGTGAATATCTTGCGAGGAATAATATCACTAAATATCAAATCTGGCGGATAAATAAGCTTGCAAAAAATCCAATAGCAGGAGTAAACAATATTTAGATTTAAACAATCTAGATAATAATGCTCGCCTAGAGATTTTAGGAATATTTTATCGAAAAAAAATCTTATTTTTAGACTATTGGGTCATGGATTTTTTCTATCTAGATCTTAGAAAAATTCATCTTGATTCTGAAAATTAGTCTGATTCGGAAGATTTGTGAAAAGATAGTGTGTTTTGAGGTTTTCTTCATAATTGGAACTCTGAACATATTTTAGTCAAAACCGGAACTCATCCAGAATTTTTAGAATTGAAATGACCGTCATAAATTTTCTAACTAGGAACGAGATTCTTTCTCATTCTTGTTCAGCAGCTAGAAGATACCGTATTCTACATACTAAATTATGCGACATGTAATTTGTGCCCATAATACAAAGAAATCAAGAAATTAATTGGTGATGGAGATAATGAGGGCCTTGCGAATGCGTTACAACGTGATCTTTCGTGGGCTTTTCCCATCATCATCTGTCTGCTTCTCTGCTCTCTCTTCATTTCCGCCCTGATTTGCATATTCTAATTTGGGTTCTCTTCAGGTACAAGTGATTGATTGCATCTGGTTGTCATCAAGAAGGGAGGAAATGACAGAGTGAAGCGCCCTAAGACAAGTAGCTAGCATCATGCATGTAGAGAATCTATTCTCGTGATGACGCTGCGGTTCACTGGACTCTCTCACTGTCATTTTTCCCTTTCTGCGTCTCTGCCCTCTCCTCATGTATAATCATAATCAAGCAGTCATAACATCTCATCATTTATCATATCATATCACTCTTCCTCTCCTTCCCTCTTATCTCCATCATCCGGCTATGTTTAGATTAAAAATGTCTTCATCATCTTCTTCGTCAAACGGAACGGTGTCCTCCTTCTTTTCTCCTCTCCAGCTTTAGAAAGCTATTTATTTGCCGAAAATAAACATTGTGATTTTTAAAGACTGCAGATATCTACCGTATCTTTTTTCGTGTTTCAAATGCAAACACTTTTTCTTCGATTGTTGTTTCGAAATTGAGATGAATAGTGTCGATGAAATGTTGAGTCTGGTGATCTTTCGGGGTTTTTGTGGAATCTTCAGATATGTTCTTCTCTTGAGAGACTCCGCCTTCAACGGAATGTTCAAAAGAGAGAAGGCAGGGTTTCCCCTACATCAAACCTTCGAACTCGCAATTGCTGTCTCATAAAACACCTCGACTACTCGTCACCACCCACCTATCATTTATCATATCATCGTTCATCTTCCATCAACTCAAATTCACAATTTGTTTTCCTTCTCGCCCACTCTCCATCAAGTAATTCATCAAGGCTTCCCATTACATGCCCTTTGCAGTACTCGTATTTTTCAGTAGTTTGATAATGCAGCAAAAACTCTGCGTCTTTGACAGATTACTGTAATGAAGTATAGAAAAAAGCTGTCATTTCCCTTGTCATTCTTCCCTCTGTTGTCTGATGATTGTCATGTCGGTGGCCTCTGCCCTGCCCTGCAATTCATACATCTTCAGTCATTCTGTCAAAATCATTCCATGTATCTCGTTTTCATTTCCGCCAATTTCTCATTTTTCAAAATTACTGTCACGTTTTCCTAGATCTCCCGTTCTTCAAAATCCATTCTACTTTTCTCTCCTTCACTCTTCTCATTTTCCATTTTAATGTACAGTAAAAACAGCCACCATCTTGCAAGTTTCATCGTCAATTTATCAGTTATTCCTTTGCTTCTCACTCGTTCTGCTGGTGATAACAACAACTATCAGCCCAAACAGCCAATCAGATGTCTATTTAGGTCAATTTCGATTTTCTTATCGATTCAGAGATCAGTCATTAAGTGTGTAAATTATTGCAGCTACATCTTACTTGGAGGTATCTGAAATGAAATTGACAATCTCAAAATGCACTCAGAAAAATGATTTAAAAGTGGCATAACTCTTTGGCAGTGAGGCCATGACATGAGAATGTGAAGAGAATATTGGATGGTAAAAAAGTTATTATGTTTTGATAAGGAAATATTTTATCATGTTAGTTATTTGACTTGTTGTCAAAAGTCATTTTTCGAGTTACATTCGAGAGTAATTTTGGAACTTTGATATGAAAGTAACCATAACGTCATCATTTTATAACGATTGTCCGAACGAATAATGCTCAAAGTTATTTTCTTTCTTTCTGCACTCTTGATGATCTGATCTTCGTAAATCAAATATGACATTATTTTCATATCTCCACATCGATTTCCCCGATATCTCACTAACCTCTCATATCTTTTCCTTTCCTCTCCTTCCCTGATAATTGCCCAAACATCCCGTCAACTAATCATTCGAATGACAGTCAGGTTCACTCTTCACTCCTCTCTTTCACCTTTTCTGCTTGCATCGTTCATTTTGATGACGTGAACGGTTGATTTGCTAGAACATTCCACAGAAAAATGAATAGAAATTTCAGGAAAAACAGAATGTCGACTAGGGAAGAAAATGACAAGCAGAGAGAGGATAAAATGAAGGAGAATGGAGGGAAGACAAACATGGAAGTGAAAGTGCACAAACAAGAGCAGAAAAAGGATGATGAGATCGAAAAAGTCGAATTCAGTCTGGGATCAAACAGTCATATCGGTAGGAATACAAAGAAACTATTGAACAACCATACTGTTTATCGCTTACAACAATATCAATGCTTGATCTTCATGTCTTAATTAACGTTTCCATGCTTTTTCGTGAAGATCAGCTTTTATTGAATAAAATGGTAGCTAAGTACTGTAGTAGACAACAGTTTATCAGTTTCGTTTCTAGTTTGATCAAGAACGCATTCTTCATATGATGCCCATTCATCATTTTATTTGTATCAGTTTGAGATTTCCTCTGATCAGAGAGGAAATACTTATTTACCTGTTAATGAAAAGCTCGAGTTTAGCTCAGTCGAAACGACCTTCGGACGCGAGCGATGATGAGCCATCGGAACGGTCCTGGACTCGTTATGCCATTCTGAGCTGTTCGATCATCTGCCTGTCCTCGCTCATGGCCAACATCGTCTGCTTCAACTTCACAGTGCTCTGCATGCCTGCCACTTATGAATCCCTGTCTCTGAATCACGTGAGTGAAAAGTTTCTGATCTTTCCACGTCACGTCCATCGACCATTCAATCGCAAGCGACTTGCACCACTTATCAAATCAAATCATAATTTGTGGAGTATTTTGATCGTAGTAATAGTTGATAGTTGAAGAACGAAACCTGAACCCTCACATCTCAAAATTGTGTCATCGAAAAGTTTTATCGCTAGAAAGAACGGAGACTGATTTCCGGTATGATGTTAGAGATAGGAATTTTTGCAAACAACACAATTTGATTTGTACAAAAAATCAATTAGCGTGAAACTATATACAGAAATTATTGAAAATTAAAAGAAAAAAAACAGCATCTGGCATAAAATAGGCTTCTTATCCGGGGTGTGCGAAATTTGAATTTTGAAAAATTCAGAATCAGAATCATTTCGAGGTCCAAAAACCTCCGGAATAATTGCAATTTCGCACATCCTTGTTTCTTATGAATGCGTTGATCTTCATTGAATGTAATTTCAGACCCAATATACCGGCTACAACAAAAATGACCGTACTCTTCTGTTCTCGGCAGTCGCAGTTGGTGCTCTGTTTGCTGTCGTGCCTGTTTCTTTGCTCATTTCCAAGTATGGAAGCCGAAAGGTACTTCAATAAATCTACCTTTCTGTCAATAATCTCAATATCCCCAGGTTTTCTTCATGTCTGGAATGATCTCGAGCTTCGCAACTGCAGCTATTCCATTCGTCTCCCCCTACAGTCTCAACATGTTCCTTGCACTTCGGTTCATTCAGGTAATTTTTGCGATAAATTTGGCTTGATCATTGTGGCGACCATTTTTAAGTCGAATTTTCGACAAAAATTGTAGCTCTGTGATCAGGGCTTAAAGTCTGAGACACGAACATGACGTGCTCATGACTGTCTAGGCGATACACTGATTCCATGTTCGTATCCGCGTCTAAAATGCTCAAAACTTTTAATCCTGCTGTAGATCTAGAATGTTTAGATCTGCATAAGATGAAATAGCTAGATTACCTGGATTTCACTTCAATACCTATTCCGAGCTTCATATAGATATTATGTCTATGTTATTATAAAATGGTTTTTCTAAACAAATATTAAATTCCTTTCTTCCAGGGCATTGCATTCGCCAGTTGTCTGCCCACTGTCGGAGCTGTCACAGCTTCATGGGCATCTCTTCGTCAGCACGGCCTCTTCATGGCCTGTTTGACCACATTCGGGCAATTGTCTTCTGTATTCTCGATGCCCGTTTCTGGCGAGGTAAATCGCATGTTCTCTTGTGAAAAGAAAATATTGAAATTTTCAGCTCTGCACTTCATCTCTCGGTTGGGAATCAGTCTATTATCTCCATGCTATCATCTGCTTTATCACATTCATTGGATGGGTAAGCTCATCAGTTACTAGAAAAGCAGTGAAGAATAAGTTTAGGTCTTCCTGTACACCGATTTGCCAGAATATCATCCAATGGTTTCCAAGACCGAATTACTTGAAATAACAGCCGGAAAGAGTCTGGAAGCCACGTCGAAAGATGCTCAATCCATTCCGTATCTGAAGATCCTCCTCACTCCCTCGATTTGGGGCGTCTGGATTGGAGGGCTTGGAGACTTCGTCGCTGTCAACCTCATCCACACCTTTTCTCCTCTCTACATCAGAACGATTCTGCAATACTCTGTTCATCACACTGGATTCGCAGCGGCCTTGCCTGTTCTCATTCAATTCATAGTCAAGGTAAATTTTAATCTGTCTAAATAAAATTTTCGACTACAATCGGAAGTAAATTTATTTCTTCTAGATCTTCGCTGGCCATAGCAGTGACTCCATTAGAAGTGTGTCAGAGACAACCAAACTTCGTCTGTACAACACGTTAGCTCTTGGTGCCAGTGGAGCCTTCCTCTGTGCTTGTGCCTTCGTTCAAAGAGGTTTCCTAAGCTTGCTTGCTCAACCTGACTTATGTTTTGCATTTAGGACAAGGCACCTTGGGTCTGACTTTGATTACGCTCGCCACAGCCATGTTTGGATTCAATGGAGGTGGTTTCAACAAGGTAAAAAGCTATGACACAGTAGGAAATATCGTAAATCATCGATTCTAGTGTGCTACCCTTGTTTCGAGGCAGCATTCGCACTTCGTGATGGCAACAATTCAATTCATTATGTGTCTGTCTATGCTCATCTCACCAGTCTTGGTAAGTTTAATTATTATTATTATTATTATTTTTTTTTTTTAAATTCTCTATATGAGCATCATGGATATTTGAAGATATGAGGATACGAATTTGATCTTTTAAAATTACTATTTTAGGTAAACTTTCTTCTTCCCACCGGAGCAGTATCTGAGTGGCGTCTTGTGTTCATTTCTCATGCTGTACTTCTTGTGCTTTGCAATATAGTGTTTTGCTTGTTCGCTACAGCCAAACCAGCATCATGGACCGATTCCACAATTACTCATTTCTCACGAAAGAACACTCCTATATTCTTCGCTAAAGTATAAGTAAAATTGCAATAATAATGATAAACGAAGAGAAATCATTAAATTCACTTCTTGTATCACTGGAAATTCGGATATACTCATGTTTCATTCTATTTGTCGAGGTTTGTCCATACTGAAATTGTTTTAATCTTAAATTTATGAAATCATAGACAGATTCTAAAAATTACGGTTTTCTTAGGATATTTGAAATTAGTGTTAACAGGTTATTTCCGTATATAAGAAAGGGGTAAATATCAAATCAAATCATTCTGAATCATTGCAAAAATCATGACCCCACTTTTACAAGTCTTTCTATTCATATTTCCTCAGCTTTATCATTCCCATTTCTTCCCAAAGTTATCACATCATTTCTCATTTTATCTGCTTCTGTGGTAGCGGTCCGATCTCACGTAACAATTCAGTTATTTGCTTGTAGTTTCGAGATTCGATAATAAAATTTATTAATATCCTATGAAAGTTGAAGTAGAAGAAGAAGAAGTTGTTAATGGTAAATGGATACATCAAACAGCTGAAATAAGTGTGAGGAGCACAAGTAGAACCAAATTGAATTAGTGACCGGCAATCGAAATAAGGTAATCTGGAATAAGGAAAATGGATAACAAATGCCTGAAGTATGAATCTAACAGACATTTCAATTCAACATAGCCAAATTCATAAGGAAGATTTGAAGAAAACGGTAATTATTGCAAATCATATTAAATCTGTTAGTCTTTATGTGGCCTTTGAAAATATTAATATTTTCATCTAAAGGACTTAGCAAATCCATAAGTACTTTTGAAAATGTAAGAAATTCATGAATCTAGAAAACTAGACCAGCTACAAAGAAAAGAACGAAATAAAACGGATGAATCACAGAACCTGATTACCGTAAAGTCTAATAAAACCTAGCTTTATGCAGATTATTACGGTTTTGCGTAGTACGAGCTGTTAAATCTTTGGAGCACAAAGTTTGGATCAACAATTGAAATTTGTTAAACTTTCATTAGTTAAATTTCTTCTTTAAAGTTTTGAGTTTTGCAAAAAAAACACCGGCTTAAAATAACTTTGAGATTTATCCCTCGAAATGCACATGAAAATAAATGAATGTTATATTTCAATGAAAGTTTGTTACTCTAACAAATTTTCTCGTTTCTGCATGACATTGGTTTGTGGCTTTCATAAATTTAAAGAGTGCAAATGCTCAAATTTGAATATGCAGAAATTGCAATTTTTTTCCATAACCAATTTTTTGAACCGGATTCCTACAAAATTCTGAAATATTGATGAAATTTCAAAACTGGTTTTTTTAGAAAAGTTCAAGCTCGACACAAGTCCCCGTTGGGTCGACTCTGGAAAATCAAAGAAATCATGTTTTTGGAGTTTAAGGAGCAGAAATTGTCTAAAAACCGATCTCTTGAAGTGATAAAGTTTTCTCCTTCAAATGCAAAATTAACAAGTGTCAAGTGCAATTTTGCATTTTCTCATTTGTAAACTCAGTTCATGGTCATGTATAAGACTCACCGCCGACAAGGAGACGATTCATCTTTGAAATGACTGCGAACTTTGAGAGAAAATGATCGAATTTTTATCCAAATAAATCAAAATTCGAATTTTTGTTGACGTATAATCTAGAACATTGGGAAGGGCAATATCGACTTAATTAGGGTGTTTTGACTGATACAAATCGAAAATTTCTTTTTGCCTAAAGTATTAAAGTATCAGACAACATTTCTGTATGCTTTAAATACCAAAAGCATCCAATTTAGTAAACCCACTTGCGCTCTCTACATAACTTTATATAGCCACGATATTTAGACTTTACGGTAATTACTCTTGCATTTTTAATGCCCTTTGTTAAATGCATCTTATTTAGAATCGTTGACATAGGACAACGGCTTGATAATAACTGTAGGGAAAAGTCGCAGATCAACTTTTTCAATAGCAACTTTGAGCAAATAATTGTCCGTTACTCGTTGAATTCAGATACAAAGGCCTCTGATAAACTGACGATAAGGCGATCATTTCCATCTCTTTCCACTACTTTTTCTCTTTCTGTAAAATTATTACTTACGAAAATGAACAAATAGAACAGAAAACTTACAATTTTCATCTGCCTGTACTTCTCGTGAACAGCATTGACGGCTTCTTCCTTCTCCTTCATCATTTGACTTATCTTCTCTCGAAATTTCTTTTCTTTATCCATTAACTCCGCGTTCAAAGCGGCAATCTAAAGTCAGAAAAGTTACTCTTATTTCAGATTCGCTAAATTCATAACAAGTAATAAACAGAACCATATCATAATTCCTTCCTACTTTTGCAATTTAAATTAAAGTCTCATTTGATATTCAGCACATAGAATATTCCGACCTTCTTGTCTCGATTTAACAGTTCAGAATCCTTCTGTGTGATCGTCGCCTGCATTCGTGCTATTTGATCTCTCAACTGCTGCACAACAAGAACATTCTCTCCTGCTTCTGCCAGAGGATCGCTCTTTGATACTTTGTTATTCGTCTCATCCTTAAACCAAAATAATAACTTTAGAACATCATTATCATCGAGATTGAATATATCAAATAAGAATTTAGGAATGTAGAAAGATCCATATTCAATCTGGTTTTGAGTAACGCATCATTATAGTGAAAGTTCTTCTCACTGTTAGATCGAACGGTATTCTTTTTTGTAAAATTTTGTTGTTAAATATAATCAAACTCAATATTGCTATTCGAATGCTAATTATAACTGAGTCAGAAGCAATATTCTTCAATAAATCGAATAACACCGACCTTCTCATCGTGCTTTCTCTTGTGGCCGTGTTTGTCTTTGTCAGTAGCAACAACAGACGAGGATGCTTTCTCAGATGAAGACACCACGACTCCAGCCATCACCTTCATCTTGTGTTGACGTGCATTCATAATGCACAGACGACATAATGTTGGCTTTCCCTAATACACTATTGAAAAGAAAGCAATTTCGTAACCAATTCCCACCTTATTCTTCGAGTCCTTGACAAACGCAGATTTCAACTTGCAACTCGCACAGGCAACAGGATCACCGAATTTGCGCTGAGAATGCGAACAGTACACGCATCTGAAGAACAAAAATTTGAGAAAAAATATCGAAAATCGTTAGTTACGCAAGTTTGGGAATTTATTTAAACTCGTTTCAGAAATCTTACTTGTCCTCATGAAAAGCAGCATGAATCTGGCAGAATTTGCAGATCGTCGGTTTGCCGTATTTAGCCTCATTCTTCTTGCATTTGTCACATTGTGGAGATTTCTGACTAAACATGAAAAAAATCGTCGAATAACTAGTTTTGGCAGAAAAATGAACTAACTTTTCAATCAGGTCGGATCTGCAACTCACACATCGCTTCACTATTGGTGTTGCCATCTGAAATTCGAATGATGGCTGATAAAATAAACTCTAAATCAGCGATAAAACTATAAAAAAAAAAGCAAAGCGATTCGAAATTTGGCAGTGCAGTGGTTGATATGAAAGATGGGCGGAGTTGTGTATTGCAAAGTGTCTGTGTCGCTGCAAATTGATTTTTCATTGTTCATTCGTTGTCGACGTTTCATTTTTGAATTTGCTTCGGTTTATTTTTTGAAATTTTATTTCGAAGTTTCCGAAAATGGAGTCACTTCTGAACGGTGTATTCCGAATGACACTCATCGATCCACCCAACATTCGAATCGGCAAACCAAAATGGCTCGAGGTATGGCTTTGCTTAATTTTTGAGAAAAGATCGTGTTTAGAAGTGCGAATATCATCTTTGCAAACTTTTTTTAATTTGTAGAAAAATGTTGGTATTTGAAATTTTGCTAAAATGTTCACATTGAAAGTAGGATGTGATTCAGAATTCACGAAAGAAGGATTGCTTCTTCTTCGAATGTTCAAGCCAGCTCAATTTTTCCTCTGCCAAAATACACTATTATTGACTTTTTGCAAAGATGATAAAAACAATGACAAACACTTTATTTGATTTGTTCAGCTTCCATCCGCAATGTCAGTGTTCGTCTTCATTGTAGGCACATATTTCCTCGTCACTGCAGGAGTTATCTACGACGTTATCAATGAGCCGCCCAGCATCGGTATTTTGTAGCATACAATTTTCACATTCATTCTTATTTTCTAGGTTCGACATTCGACGAACGCGGGCATCAGCGTCCAACAGCCATTCTGGTTGGACGAGTCAACGGACAGTACATCATGGAGGGACTCGCTGCTGCATTCATGTTCGTTCTCGGAGGTACGATTCTGCTAGCTTCTTAAAATAACTTATCCAAGTATTGTTTCATTTTCTTAAATTTTACACCATTTGAATGAGTCTCTTGTCTCTTCATACGTAACAGCTGGAAATTTTGGACGCAAGTGTCTTTATCCAAATATTTCAAGTGAATGCTTTTGTCTCGCGTACTCTCTTTTCACGTGCTGTTTTCTCTCATTTCTGCTACACAAATTCTCATTTCTTTATCTGGAAGGAAGTACTTGGAACCGAAAATTTTCATTCTGTCTTTCTCAAAACGTGTTCAATTAATTTTCGGAAAATTTCAAATACCAACCAGTCCAATTTTCAGGAATCGGATTCATAATTTTGGACAAATGCAACTCCAAGCACCTGCAGCGTTTGCATCGTTTCATCCTCTTCGGACTCGGTTTTGGCTGCGTTCTCATCGGATTTTTCGCTACAAAATTTTTCATGTCTATAAAAATGCCAGGCTACGGACAGTAATTGTTTTCTAGTTATTTATTCCTCATTATCATCTTTGTTTTATTCGATAGTGCTTTAATTAGCGGCTTAAAACTGCCTGGATTATTCTCAAGTTATTGTCGTGATATGTACAGGGAATTTTTACAATTAAGTTATGGGTCTTGAAAGTTCCAAAAATAAATATTTTATGAGAATGTTGATTTCATTTGAAAATTGAAGAATTCAGTTTAAATCTAAAATATCCCTACATTTTATCGAGTTTTGTCATATTTTCTGATGTGATTTCCTGATAAGACCGTGTTTTTCGTGCCTTTCCTCTTTTCCCCTGTCTGGTCGTCCTTGTGTTTATCGATCTCGATCTCTTTCTTGTCTTATTCTCACTCTCCGATCTGTCTTCTTCTTCTTCTATATTTCTAATTCCAAATGGACTCAGACTCAGATCCATCCGGAATGTGTGATATTGGTCTGCTCGTTCTGACAGCGAGAAACTCCACAAGAATTACGCAGCTCCTCACTCACGCTGCAAAGGCTGTCAATTCACGACTCTACATACGGTGGGTATTTTACTCTAAATGAATTTTAAAATAATTGGCAAAATTTACCTTGAAGAAGTATGAAATATTCTTGAAATGTTTGAATTACAAAATCTTTTATTAAATCATGCTCCATAAATTTCAATCACGTACTATAGATAAGACCCTATCAGAAAGAGAAAAAAACATTTGATAAACTGCGATTCTCACAAGGGAGGTTCCCATATAGGAACTCACAGATATTGATATAATTTCTCTCGTAGGGGTATTTGTGATCACTTTTATCACATCAAAAAGTGTCTAATCGCACTCATAATCTTGGAATGTTGAGTTTAGCCTAATTTCTTCCGTTGCATTTCAAACTTACAAAATTTGAATACATCATTTCACAAGTAAAACAACAGCCTATTTCCCCATACAGAATACGAGTGAAAAGTACAGGATTTAGAGTGTGATTAGACACTTTTTGACTTCTGAATCGTGATCAACGTCATCGAAAACTCCTATTTGGAAAGTTACATCAAGACCTGTGCGTTCCCAGTAGAAACTATTCTTGTCAATCGAAGCATTTTTCCCTTTCAATTCCAGAGTGGAATCTCCCGAATTGGACAATCTGCTTCCATCGATTTACCTACAGTCCTCCCAATTCTGTCCCCAACTTGATGTGCGTGTTCTGCTCGGTCGAAGACTGCCCCAGTCATTCACCCTGATTGGAGATGAGCAACCCTCGGAAGTAGAGGTCGTCAAGCCCAAGTACAAGAAGGTCGTGCTGGGAGGCACTTTCGACAGGCTCCACAATGGACATAAGGTTTCATTTTGCATTTTTATTAGTAAAACTAGATATATAAGATAATATTTCTTGAAGGTCCTTCTCTCGAAAGCAGCCTTGCTGGCGAGTGAAAACGTGACCTGTGGAGTGACAGACAAACAGATGATTGCCAGTGAGTGAATTTCGTTTTCAACTCTAAACATTATTGAAAGCCAATTTTAACTACTTTAAACCTCGATTTCTCAAAATGGCTTCTTGTGTAATTTACCAGAAAAGCATCGCCACAATCAATTTGTGAAATTTATCAGTTTAGGGGTTGGAGTGTAAAGAAAAAAAACAAGTGACAAATTTTACAAATGGTAGCGGCGGTCTTCTAGCGAATTATACAGAGATCTATCAACATTTAATATTCTATTCACCCTCGATTATTTTCTTTTTAAATTTCATGGGAAATGTCCTCTTTAGAAAAGTCGCTCTATGAATTGATCGAACCGGTTGAAAAGCGCATTGCTTGCGTGGAAGAATTCGTTGCTGACGTTTCTGACAATGTCGTGAGTTTGTGAAACTCGTCATTTCTGAAATTCTTCGATTTGAGAGATGTTTCGCCGAGCCCATCACAGACCCGTTTGGACCATCGATTCGAATTCCCGACCTGGAAGCCATCATTGTGAGCAGAGAGACCGAGAAGGGTGGTCAGGCAGTCAATCAGAAGAGAAAGGCTAGTGATTTTAATAGAAAGATAACTGAATTAGAAGAATTCCTGAAAATCTCAGTAGATAAATCTTTTCTAAATCATATTATTGAAGAAAGGGCTGTAGAATTTTTGCTATCTTCTTACGAAAAAGTGGTTTTATAGGAACGCGGCATGTCAATATTGGAAATGCACGTGATCGACCTGTTGGAAGCGGACGATTCGATTCTGAAAGAGACCAAGATTAGTTCCTCGAGCAGAAGGCGCGAGGCTCTGGGAAATCTGCTCAAACAGCCCACTCCCCATCCGGAAAGGCCACATTTCCCATATATCATTGGACTCACTGGGGGAATCGCCTCAGGAAAGAGCAATATCGCTAAATATCTCATGGAGGAGGCCGACTTTGAGGTTAGTGGAATTTTTGAAAATATTTTCCGAGAATTTATAAATTCGAGGCTAGGATTTTCGAAATCGAGACTAAAATTTTCAAAGGTTCAACGTATCTGATTCAAGAAATGAGTTTTTAGAACAAATCATATTTTGGTCTTTAGGTGATTGATTGTGATAAAGTGGCGCACACCTGCTACGAGAGAGGCAGCGAATTGACACAGAAAATCGGCGAGAAATTCCCTGGAGTCGTGACTGATGGACTCGTCGACAGGAAGGCACTCGGCAGCATCGTTTTCGCTGATAAAGTTAGCAATTTCTTGTTTTTTACACAAACTTAATATTTTAGGCAAAATTAGACGAACTTTCGTGGTTGATTTGGCCGATTGTGCTCGAAAAGGTCAGAGCAATCATCGAGAAGACTGACAAGAAATATGTCGGTGAGAATTGTTTATATTAGTGCTAAAAGATTACCGAAATTCAAAAGATATGTATTCTGAAGCAATTTTAAACTATTTGCATTAAAAATTACACAAGTTCAAAGTGATTATTCAACCCAGAATGCTTAGTTTTGCAAAGGTTTTTCTTATAAAAGAGGTTTTTATAGATAAAAACACATGCAATAGGAGAAAATTGTTAAGATTAAGAAATTGCAGCAATAGAAGCGGCAGCGATAGTGGAGGCCAAATGGCAGGGCTTTATGAACGAATTGTGGACGGTGTTTGTGCCTGTAGAGGAGACGCTCAGGCGGATCAAGGAACGAGATGGGTTGGATGAGGAACAGGTTCGTAAATGACATAAAAAATCGCCTTGCCATTGATTGATTTTATGTGAATGCAATCATTTCGAACAAAACTATGACATCATCATAGTTTAAAATAATTCATTTTCGATAGAAAAAGCATCAAGAACACTTATCTATCAACGCTCTTCTTATCGTGTGATTTTTCGATCTTTGATTGATCAAACTGCACATGTAATTAATGCATTTCACCATTTTTAAAAAATATTTCAGGCCCTAAATCGCATCCAATCTCAACTGACAAACAAGGACCGAATCGACGAAAGCCACGTGGTGTTTTGCTCTCTGTGGGACTATTCGATCACCCACGCACAGGTCACGAAGGCCATCAAATTGCTCAGACAGAGAACTGATTCGATACATTAAAATAACGGAAAGTCATAATCATCATGCTTGAAAGTGGGTAGAATTGTGTTTCTTTCCATATTCTTATCAATGACAATCGAGATTCTAAAATTTCGAACCTCCTTAATTCTCATATCCCTTTCACGATTATATTTACATTTGTCTCAAAATGGTAAAAAGTTATAAATAGGGTTGTGCTAGGCAATAGGTATTTCAATTGAATCACGTCACAATAAGCAATAAATTATTCGATCTTAAAAAATGAAGCTTTATTGTAAAACTTCTAATACATTAGAAAGAAATGCAAAATCACAACCCGATAAAACAACTTTGAAGTATGCAAAGTAAATACCTTTCATTCTTTCAGGATCTCGAATATCAAATTCTATTTCACTACCATCCTCGTAACTTGTAAATCGAAGAAAAATCACTTACTTTGCGAACAAGTCATAATTCCTTGATTTGAATGAATGAATGAGAGATCTATTCGTCAGTTTCCTGTTCACTTTTCTGCCTTTTCTCTTCAGGTTCCTCCGTCGTCTCTTCGTCTTCTCCTTCTCCTTCATCGGAATCCCCTTCCTCTTCTTCTCCTTCTTCTTCATTAT
The DNA here is from genome assembly GCA_002287525.1 of Diploscapter pachys. Lineage (NCBI taxonomy): Eukaryota > Metazoa > Nematoda > Chromadorea > Rhabditida > Rhabditidae > Diploscapter > Diploscapter pachys. The sequence goes on along the minus strand of LIAE01006324.1, from coordinate 96,474 downwards.
CGTCGTCTCCCTGTCGTCCTTTCTGAATCCTCTCCTCCCAAGCAGCAATTCTCCTCTTCGCCTCTTCTTCCGTCTCCTGCACTTTGTACTTCGTCTTTCCATCCCACAATGAGCATTTCAGTCTGAAACAAACACAATTTGACTTTTAAGAATAGTTTTTTTTCGAATTTGCACTGATGATGCTTGAGAACGCTCGATGACAATAATTCCCAATTTGAGTAAAAAGTTAATTTGTAAGCTCACTATACTCGTGATCTAGTAGCGAGCGAAAAAGTGAATGATATGAAAATTGAATTTTACAAAAGCCCTAAAAATGAAATAGTGTGAAGCTGTCTTACTCCCTTCCATCGACAATCCGTCCATTGAGCATTTTGACGGCCAAATCGGAATGCTCCGTGGATTCGAAAGCAACCGAGACAACTCCTTCCGGGTTATTCTGAATTAGAAACTTTTGTCATACGAAAAAACTACCTAGTTCAGTGATCATCCAATTGAAAAATTCATTGAATTGGAGGCGAAATATTGTCGATAAGCAAGAAAATATAAGAGTTTTCAAATTTAGTGATCGATGAATTCCACAAAGAGTCAGAAACTTATGTGTTTGCGCAAATTGAGATGAAAGGGAGAAAAATTCGGAAAACTCACATCATAAACGACGACTTTTTTGACAGCCCCGTACTTGGCGCAGCTCTGCTCGACTTCTTCCTTCAGATCCAACAGAAGGGCTGCATTCTTCTAAAGAGCAATAAATAATGAAAGAAGAAATCAATTAATAAATTACCGCCATCTGCTCTAAAGTGAAGAGGTTCTTGATGATGACCGTGCAGTCAGAAAGTGGTCGATAGTTCCTCGGCTTGTCTGGCTTCCATTCGAAAATCCTGAAGCATAAAAGTTTGGCTCTGATAAAGTAAATTTCAAATCTATTACAATTTGATCTATGCATTTAAAATCAAACAAAAAGTTATTAGAAACTGGAATGGATCAGAATGGACATTTGGATAGGTCGAAATCGTAATAATCCCTCAAATGTTTTTTTAATGAGAATGGAAATTCTGACCATTTCCAAGCAGCAGAAACATTAAGATAGGAAATCTGACTTATTCTGGCTCTCGAAGAACCTCTTCTTCTGTGCAGGAGTGAGTTTTCTCTTCTTCTTTGCCGGATCGAATTCCCCTTTTAATTCGAAATGGGCCTTTTCCACTTTCACTTCACAGTCTCGCATTCGGGCGCCGTCCAAAATGCTCAGTGCCAATTCGACTGATTCCTGGAAAGGTTTGAATGAAAAGTTTTCCTAAAAATTTGCAGCAACTGGGGAACTCATGGAATTGGTTTCCAAATTTACGAAAATGAAGTAGAAAATAGCCAGATATGATATTTGTCAGGCATTAAACGTTTTTTTAGGACTTATTATCGTTTAATTCTAATGAATCTTTCATCGATAGATTGTATTTTCTTCAAATAATAAATTTAAGAATATCAAAACTTCTACCATTTTGATGTAGCAGCACCTTCCATCCCCTTTCGAATTGCCTTCGTCGTCCAAATACAACTTGATCTTTGACCTGCGAGTTCGTGGATCCTGTTGAATCACGCCGCATTTCGACATAAATTCCTGAAACTAACTAATAAAATAAAGAATAGGGCTTCACATTCTACCGTAAACTCCTCGATGGTGACGTCAGTCGGCATTCCACTCACATACACTGCTGTCGATTTCTCTTCCATGTCGATCCAGCCTACAACTATTCATTCAGAATTTCTCAGGTAAAAATTGAACATGTTATGTTCCCAGTAAAATCAGCGTCTAATCAATTTTTGTGCTATTTATTTTTGACTTTGATATTTCGAACTCGTCCACTCACCTTGCTGCTGCGGCTGTCCTGCCTTTTTCATCTTCTTCTTTTCCCGCTTCTCCTCGACTTCCTTTATCTTTGCTTCTGTCTTCTCCTTCAGTTCGGCATCCATCTTCTCTGAATTCAACTCACTAGTTTTGTTTTTCAAAATTTTAAAAATCAAACTAAATATCTAATGAACAGCTCACCATAAATCTGATCGTACTCCTTGATGAACTGCTCTCCATAATGTGCCTGGTACTCAGCAATCGTGTCGTCGTCCAAAGCAGCGTTTTCTTTTCGAATCCACTCTTTCTTCTCTTCATCCCAAGTGTAATTCTTCGTCTGAAATAGGAATATTCAATCGAAACTGAAACCGCTTCTTATCATTTTCTTCCAAAAATATATCATATCCTCACGCAGCTAAATGTAAAACTATCTTTTTCAAAACAAAGACTACTCGAAAAGATCGGAGTTTTCTAATCTGTCTGCATCCCTTCTTCTAAAAGAAAATTGAACTTTCCAAATGGCCAGTATACGAACTGCTTGAACTCCGAAGAAGCGCAGAGCAATATAAAGTAATGAGACTTCTACCTGTTGTTCAGCATTCTGCTGTTCATACCAGAGCTGCTCGACGAATTCCCGCATGTCCTCATCCACTTCCTTCCACTCGTCGCTCTCGTTGTACTCCAAAAAGGCGCCATTGTTCCCGTATCGACCGTACCACTTCTCATTCAGATAGCGACGTTGGAATTCTGAAGTGCGAGATAAGTGTCCAGAGGGTTTTCGAATCTTTTGTAACTCGAAAGAAGGCAGGATTGACAAGAAAACAAGAAAAAATGCTTCAAAGTCTTCCAAGAAAACTCATTTTATTTTAAATGAAAGGATGGTGTGCCTTCCAACATGGATAAAACCTTTTTCATAAAGATAAAAAATCTAACTCACCAGCCTCTTCCTTTTTCTCTCCCGCCTCCTTGCTCGTCCCAGTCTCTGCATCAGTTGCTGCATCCTCTCCCTCCTTCTTTTCCTGAGCGGTTTCTGGCTGCTCATCGTCTTCCGTTTCTGGCACAAAATCTGTCGACATTTCACTGAAATGGCGTCAAACTAGCGGAAATTCGGACACGAAAATCGAAAGATTCAGAAAATTCGAAAAGCAACCGAAAAATACGTAAAAACATAGTAAGCGTCGAGCGCATTTGCAATTGAACCGCGATATTTTTCTCTTTTCGCCTTGGCTACATTTCATTTTCCGCTGATATTTTGCACGTTGTGGCCAGAATGTTGCCAAATGATTGCAAATCTGTGATGCAATTGATATATCGATCCTTATCACGCTGATCAAAAATTTGATGATAAAGTCGGGTATAAACAGTTTGAATTTCAGGTGATTGGCCATTTTTGGATGAGAGGATGTGCATTTCATTCGTTCACATCTCGTCCGACCCGTGTTCCAAGTACAAACTTATCGTTCTCAGCAACAGAGACGAGGTTTTCGAACGACCTGCACTTTCAGCTGCCTGGAGGCAAGGAATTCTTGGGGGTAAGCTTATTTTCCTCACTTGAAAAAAATCTGATTAAACTGATTTACAACTGCAATCGCTGATTAGTCTGATCGTTCTGTCCGAATTAAAGGATTGAATGTTCGGGTAAAAACTTGAACTCCTGATAATTCGAGAAAAGTTCCCATCCAACTTCAATCTCTTATTTTTATAGGCGTTGATGTACAAGCCGGCGGAACCTGGCTGGGAGTGTCAGAAGACGGTCGAGTGGGGATTCTGCTGTCGATCACGCAGCCGGAAGGCACCAAGAACCCGAAAGCGCCTAGCAGAGGTTTTTATTGCGTTTTGAAAAATGACGCGTTTGAAAAATTCAGGCGACATGCCCTACGATTACCTGAAACAATGCAATTCTGCAAACGAATTTCTTAATTCTCTGAAAACCAGAGCTGACAAGTACAATGGATTCCAATTCTTATGTCTTGAAAGGTAATTCAGGAAAATCTTCTGCAAAATAGAAATCATGAAACAATTTGAAATTCTTTCCCATTCGAAAAGTTTCAGAGGTTGCATTTTTTCGGGTAAAATCTTCAACTTGTGATTATGAATTTCATTGCAAAATTGAAGTTTAACAAGACTAGGTTAAAATTACATGGATTTTCAGAAACGAAAAAGATACCTACGAGATGAGCAGCCTTACGAACCTGTTCGTGGACAAGGTCGAGCCTTACAAATGGCAGACAGGCAAATTATCTGAATCTGCAGATTTTTAGCATTTTTTTTTAACTCCAGGCACGCATGTCATTTCTAACAGTCCGATCGACAAGCCACTTCAGAAGACGATTCATGGGAAGCGACTATTCGAGGATGTTGTGCCTCAAGTTCAACAAGCTAGTAGTGCTGATGAGGTCATCGAGATTTTACTCAAAGTCGCTAATGATCAGAGACGGTAAATACTCGTTCTTTCACGAATTTATTTCATCTACTGGTTTATGCGTTTCTTTCTTTTCGAAATCAAGCATTACCTTTTCTTCCAGTTGCATGCCGGACGACCAGTTGGTGAAGCAAGTGGGCCGTGCCTCGCCGCTCTTCAACGACCTCGTGGCCCCGCTTTCGGCCATCTTCGTTCGCTTCCCTTCCAACTTCCGCTACGGCACTCGCACCCACACCGTATTCGTTGTCGATCAGCAGAATAATGCGACTTTCTTCGAGAAACGAATCGAGCAACCGACGGAAGACATCGAAAATGCCGCGTGGAAATGCGAGAAGTTCACCTTCAAACTTAGTAACAAGGATCATGTTAAACATGAAATTACGAGTAACTGCTAGATTATGAAGTTGGATGAATTCTCGATGTGATAAATGCCTCAAACTTAGAAAATAGTATATTTAGATAAATTTTCTATCTTTTACAGTATTTATTTATCGTATTGCGAGATTTTAGTTAGAGAAAAAATTTATCTCGAACTTGACCTGTGATAACTTATTTATTCTTTACTCGAAAATAAATAATTTTTCGTTCAATGTGAAAGATAAACCAAATCTAATCTATTCGACCTACTGTTTCTAGCTAGATGAATTAATTGCAGGACGAATATTCTCATTTCTTTCCGACGTTATCTCGATTCGGATTGGTTTGAACTTTGGTATTCTTCATCATACATTCCTTGAACGTTTTGACCTACAAATTCAACTCTTTTTTTTTTATCCAAAACACTATTTTCAAAATTAAATTCAACACCCAGAGCTAACTGCTCAGAAAAAAACCCGAAATAATACTCAATTTGAAGAAAGTTCAGATTTATGATTTCGGTTTCGTCGAGAAATCAACTTCAAAACTGCTATTTTGTATGGCAGGAAAATAATTTCTAATTTGTTTTCGAATTGATTGTTATTCGGATCTTACTGTTTGAATTAAGGTTTTCATTAATTTCATTGAATTCGTTGAACAAAACACATCACGCTTACTTGATTCTGACATTTCCTCCAGTCCTTTGTTTCGCCATAGCAGTCCATTACTGACAAGTGCTGCTCCCAGCATCCGGATTTTCTGAATCTCGCTTTCATTTTCCTTCATATTTTCCATTTTGAAACCGAATGAGCATCTCCGTCCTGTCCACTTCTTCTTCCTCGGTCGATTTCGAAGACGTCGATGGCTGGTGGGCGGACATTCGAAGGGTCAGCTGAAAGTTGGCGGAATCAGAAAGAAAGAAAGAAAAGCAAACTAATTTCAGCAAAAATTTGAATATCTTCTGAAAACAACAAAAAGCAAAAATAAAAATTAGCACGAATCGAGGATATAAATAGCCGAGAAACGGCAAAACCCGCCATTTTCGCTCATCATCCGGTTCGGTCAGAATGGCAAGAGAGGTTCGTGAAAGAATATTACACGGTCTGTCAAGTTGTGCATAGAGCTGAATTTTCTAGCTTCTCTAATACACTATTTCTCTCTTTGCAAATTTGTTTTTCGCCTAAGGATTTCTTACCGGACATTTTTCAAAGTTCTGGAATCCATTTCTTATAGAGGAGACCTGTGGCTATAAGAAATGGGCTACAGAATTCTGAAGCAATGTCCGCCAAGAAATCCTTAGGGAAAATTTAACTTCATCGAGACAATGCACCAATTTATGGTGTTTCGACAGACCGTGATTTTCTCATTCACTTTTCCCTTTCTGCGTGAGAAAGTTTGAAAAAGCAAGAGATTGCAGAGATGAAGATGAAAGTTTCCCGGCAATTTTTCGTGATTTGAAAACCTTTTTCAAATTTTTAGATTTTCGTTTTCTCATGTATTTTCTTGAAAAAGCAAATTTTCAGGCCACTCAAAATGGACGAATCAGCTTCGTCGAAGAGCGAGATTCGTCGAATCGAGAGACAGGTGGCAGACAGGATCTGCACGGCTCAGGTAGTGACTTGCGTGTCCTCTGCGATCAGACAGCTCATCGACAACTCCATCGACGCACGGGCTGCGACTATCAGTGAGTCAAGGGCATGCAATTCAGCCATTCAAGCGAAATGAAAATTAGAAAAAAAGATTAGGGATTAGGAAATTGTTCATGAACAGATTTCTAGAAGAACTGCAGATACGGGTCAGGTGAAAAATTTGGAATGTGTTGCAGCATTTGTGAGTTGAATATTTTTGATAAGCTGCAAAGCGGGATGGATGCAAGTCCAAAAATTTGGCCAATTTTGAGAATTTCGAAAAGTCTTTTCACGAATTGCTTGTCGAATCGTCCAAACCTGCAATCTAGATTCTCCAGATCATGAATGTTTGAATTGGAGATAATCTTGATATTTGGTTGGAGAGTAAAAATAGTCATCATAGAAAATTACTTCTAGAGTGCATTTCAGCGGTGACTCTGCGCAACCACGGAGTGGAATCGTTCGAAGTTGCAGACGACGGTACGGGCATTGACGAGGCCAACTTTGACGTTCTTTGTGAGTTTCTATTTTCTCACAATTGGCTTAAGTGAGATATTTCAGAACTTATTTCTCAAAAAGTAAAAAAAAACTATCTGAGAAGATGAGGGGAAAATATTCTCCTCTAATCTTTGAGTCTTGCTTGTAGGAAAAAATTACAGCCTCGATTTTTTAATGAATGTATTTTCAGGCAAGCCCCACTGCACCTCGAAAATCTCGAATCTATCTGATTTTGACGCTCTGACGACTTTGGGATTTCGTGGAGAGGCACTCAATGCTCTTTGTGCACTCAGGTTCGCGTTTTTCTTTAAATAGGCAGACAATAAAGTTATTGCTATGAGAATGAATGCTTTAAAATATCATTCAGTGATTTTATTTCCTAGTTTTCACCAGATTTAAAAATCCTTTTTAGCACTGTGACAATCGTGACTCGGTCTGAATCTGCCCAATTTGCCACAAAGTTGACTTACGATCACGAGGGAAATATCGTGCAGAGAGACACCACGGCTCGACAGGCAATAAGTTGAAATAAGGCGATTTAAAATGAATTATCAAGTTTCAGAAGGGAACGACCGTGATCGTTGAGAGATTGTTCGAAACTTTGCCTGTACGAAGAAGGGAAATGGAGAGAACGGCTCAGGCAAACTAATTTGAAATAGTGTCTATGAAGAATCGAGGATAACTCAATGCTCTCTTATGAATATTTTCACTTTTGCAGAAGGAATTCAACCGCGTTCTGTCAGTGCTGCAATGCTTCGCCCTCTCTGCTACTCACATCAAATTCGTCTGCTCTCACTTTCTGAACAGCAATCGAACTCAACTCATCTGCACACAGGGGGGCACTGCTTCTATGGACGAGGTATACCTACTTTTGTAGTTGAAAATAAACTATATGGAGATGATTTGTCTGAAAAGACTATTTGGCTTATAATTTTTGAAACCTTTCATTTCATTTGGCATCTAACATAGAGCCGATGAAATGCTTGAATTCTCGATGCATCGATGTGTGTTCTGTCAAGCTCTTCATTTCTTCAAAGTTGATTTTGAAATTTTTTAGTTATAACTTCTGCAGGTCGTCTCGAATCTGTACGGTGGTCGAGCGGACAAGAACAAAATGATGCGAATCGAGAAGAGCGACCCGGACGACGAGGTGTGTGCGCTCTACTCGCTGGAAGGAATAGATACTGAAGTCTATGACGGGATTGAGTAAGATTTTACGCTTTTGAGAAATATGAGTAAGAAAAGATCAGGTGATGTGATCTTTAACTCAAGTATTTTGAACTTTCGAAAACTCGTCGGATTTTGACAACTTTCTTGAAAGGAAAATCTGCTAGTTTGAAAAAAAATCCATTTTTCACAGTTTCTGACTTGCCTATTCAGGCTGCGTGGCTATGTGAGTTCGTGCGAGCACGGCTTCGGTCGCTCTGCAGCTGACAGGCAGTTCATCTTCTTCAACAATCGTCCTGTTGACTACCCTAAGGTTATTTGATCTTTGAATTTCAATTGGATATCGCCTGATTTTCAGATCTGTCGCACAGCCAACGAGATCTATCAGACCTACAACAGGCATAAATACCCCACTCTCGTTCTCTTCATTCAAGTTCCTGCTGGTAAGATTGTTTTTTATTTTCAACATCCTTCATTATGAATTCATCTTGCAACAAGATGATCATGAGAAATTCTTACAATTTCACTTCTGTGACTCTAAAATGGAATTCTTCTCAACTAAAAAATTCTAATAACAAAACAAACATCACTGCGCGAAATATCCGGGATCTCGAGACCCATAGTTAGGGATAGGCGAGGGAAGACAAGTAGGACGGAATATTGTGGGAAAAAATAGACCTCGTCGTTTCTAAGTTGCCAATAACAATGTTGTGACTTCCAGCGACGATCGACGTGAATGTGACTCCAGACAAGAGGACAGTGATCTATCAGCACGAAAAGCAGCTGCTCTGCATCATTCGAGCATCCATTCTGGCTACTTACAAGGTAATCAGAATGATGTCAGTCTATAAATGGCATAGTGATGAAATGACGAAACGCAAAAGTGGTGAAATGCGTTCCGTTATTTTTGCGTTTCGGCAATTCATCACTGTGTCATTTACAAGTTGTCCAAATTATTGAGATGAATTCCTGCATTTCTTCGAATTTTTAGCCAATTTTGGGCAACTGCACGACCGTAGAGCCGAAGAAAAAGAAGAATGTGACATTTGGAGAGGTGGAGATCAGTGTAGGCAGACAGGAAAATGGAAGTGAATCGGGCAGTGAAATTGGTAGACAGATGCAGGGTAGGAATGATTATATTTTTAGAGAAATAAAGTAATTGTGAATTCTGAAAACTCGTGAATAAGAATTGACTATTTAAAATGTCTGAAATTTCCGACCAACCTGAAAAGTGATATTCATCAAATCATGAAAATTTGTGTTAGAAATTCATTCTCTCGATCCGTCTTATCTCATGTTGCATTGCTTGAAAATAATGATTATTTGAAGTATTCAGATAAGCATTTCATAAATGTGTAAAGCCGAAATTCTCTTTTTTTCTCGATGAAAAACTTTGGTTTCACTTCTTCTCAACCTTCTGAATAGGAAAATTTTCAGTCCCTGGAGCGAGCAGCTCGACTCCTTTACCCTCTATCACTGAGCTCCTTGCACAGGATGCAGAGCAGAGGAAGGATCGGGGAGGCAAGAAGAGAAGGCAACAGATGGAGGATTGCAATTTGGATCTCAATGGAGCCGCTGCTAAATTCCCAAAGATAAATGTTTCTACGGTGAGCAGTAGTTATTTTCTTCAAATGTTCCTTGAAATCAAATTCGCAAATCTCCGAACCGCGGTTAACGCATGAAACGACAGTGTTGTGTATTGTCTAGAAACGAGAAGAAAACACTTTCCTCTATCGACAAGACACTCTCGTTTCATGCGTTAGCCTAGATTCAAAAAGTTTGAAGTCTGCTTGAGATTGTAAGACAGTTCGTACATTCATAAGCCATCAATTTGGGAAGTTCTTGCAACTTTTTGACGAATTTCGATACAGAAAAAACTGAACTTCTAATAACACAGATTTTGAGATATCTCAATTTATAATTCAGTTTCGTTCTTTTAAATAAACATTTACCTTCAAACAACCCATTTTGAACGATGGAAATTCAGGGATATCGTGAAATTGCTATCATTTTTACAGGACGTAACTACATTATTTTCAGAAAGATTCGAAGAATGCCTCGAAGAACGTGATCGATCATTATGCGTTGAAGTTCATCCCGCACGGCAAGAAGGAGGACTCTCCCAAATGGAGCAAGAGGAAGAGCGATTCCCCCACTCCTTCCACAAGTGCTGCTGTAACTGCAAATGCAGACTCTGTCCCCGATGCGACTCTGCAATTGACTCCCGGCAAACGAGTTCCTTTGGCTGCCACTTCCAAAGGCAATGCTGATGCGGACTTGCAGAAGGCTGCTACAGTCATCAAAGGTAGGTGGATTTTGAAGATTCACAGTAAATGATGTGAGTTATTTGCAGAAGAAGCAGCAAACTCGCAGGAGAACACTGTCATTGCAAAGGTAGACTTGTTATGATCTATCGGAATTGAACAGGGTTAGATCTTATTAGAAAGTTTATGCATATGTTATTCACACACCTCCTTCTCGAAACTTCATCCATTCAACAAATGTGTTATTTATTAGCGTTGCATGAACCTTCCAGGTAGTACAAATTTGAGACTTCTAAAGGGATGAACAATTATTTATCATTGAAAATTGGATCGACAATCATTTATTCTTTCAGAAGATCGCCACCGAAGAATTGCGTTTGGATTTGGCAACAGCCTCTGTGAACGATGAATTCGAAGAGCCATCCGATTCTTCTGATTCGACTTCCACTCAGAGTTACCCCCTGCTTCGCGCTCAGCAGAAGGTAAGAAGTCTATCTTTTGCAAATTGATTGAATTTTTTTCCTTTCAGCTCTCATTTTCGATTTCCGATTTGAATGATCGACTGGCAGAGCTGCGGAACATCGAGGATAAGAAGAATGAATATGGAAAGTGAGTTTTGTCTTCTGATAATTTGGAAGAAGGTCGAACATTTTCAGGAAAACAATGGAATTCCAAGCAAGAGTAGTCGAAACGGACAGCGACGAGGCAGAGAAAGAATTGGATATGATGCTCAAGTAATTTTTTCACGATTCTTCATTTTTAAATTGCAAAACTGTATGAAATGAGGTATTGCAAATCAGAAAGGATAGAAGAAGTAGATAATTTCTTGAAAGTGCTTCGAAAAGTGATTCAGGAGCGGTGAGAATCTGCAAACTTTTGAAAGCAAAATAATAAGGGCGCGTTCAGACTTTATTTCTCCTAGCATGAATATTCACTAATAGCAATGCTCGTGGAAAGAGTGCAACGAAACACTATTCGTTGCACTCGCTTCACGAACAATATCATTTCTCGCTGTTCGTTCTATAGCGAACAAAGTCTGAACGCGCCCTAAGCATTTCACCCATTTCAATCCAATGCAACTTTTTCATGATGTATTGTTTGCAGAAAGACAGACATGGCAGAGATGGTCGTGATCGGTCAATTCAACAAAGGCTTCATCGTGACACAGCTGGGCAGTCATCTGTTCATCGTCGATCAGCACGCCAGTGATGAGAAGTTCAACTTCGAGGAATTCCAGAGGAAGGCTATCATTCACACGCAGAAATTGCTTCTGTAGGTTTCATCATTACCTTTATTAAATGTTTTTCGCTCATAAAAAGACATCGCCATTGCATGATTTTTTAAACAATATTGTTTTTTTTTTCTAATAGTTTTAATGTGGATAGCGAAACATAGTGAAATTTTCGAAAAAGAAAGATAAATTATGGCTAAAGACTATAATAGTGTAATCATCCAATTCTTACAAATTATTTGGAATTTGCTTTTCTTTTCATTCGTTGAAAAGCAATTTCAGCCCTCAACCTCTAAACATGGGAAGTGTGCAAGAAGCGCTCATCAAAGAGAACGTGGAGATTTTCAACAAAAATGGATTCGATTTCGAGTTTCAGGAATCTGGTAGTTTTTTCTCTTAAAATGACTAGTTCTCTTGGAATTTCCTTTCAGAACACGGTATTTCTGCATTTCTCGTCGCCACTCCCGTTCTGAACAGCTGTCAGCTCGATTTGACTGGTAAAATTTTGTAGCAGGCAACAGCAATGTGACGGCAAGACAGCACGTGTCTTTTCCTACAATATAAAGGCACAATTTCTATCAACACACCATTTATCAATGAAAAATCGTGCCATTATATTGCAGAAAGAGCGTGGCGTCCATGTCGTCCTGTCGCCATTTTGCAACTTCCTTTGCAACAACCTGGAAACCACATAACATATGCGAAATAGCATAGGCAAATATACCTTTCTCTTACAAAAGCGCACTATTTCTCGCGTGTAATGTGTCAAGTCGCCTTGTTTCTGTCATAACTTTAATTTCAGACATCGACGAGATATTGGCAAGCGTGAAGGAATATCCGGGACAGATGTACAGGCCTGCCAAACTCAGACGCATTTTCGCTTCCAAGTAAGCTTTTCTTGATGTGAAGCGACAAATTTCGAATAATTTCAGAGCATGCCGCAAGGCAACGATGGTTGGAGACGCACTCAACGAGAAGCAGATGAAAACGGTAGTTTTTCAAAATTTCTTTTGAATAATCACTTCACAAGATATCAAATTGCTGCTTCTTTATCATCACCTCGTATCATCTCTCATTGACAATTTGAATTATGGAATCCGTGACGAAATGAAATTATAGTTTCGAACATAATTCGGAAAATGATTTAGGGTTACTCTATTCTTATTTTTCCTTCTTTCCAAATGTCCATTCATTCGTCTTTGTGCTGATTAAAATAGCTTTGAAAGAGCAAGTCTTAAAAGTAGTAACCGTACAATTAGGTTCTCCGGCAAAAATCAATTGCACATTTTTCATTCGAATGTGTTCAGATCGTGTCGAATCTCTCGACTCTGGACCACCCCTGGAATTGCCCGCACGGCAGACCCACGCTGCGCCATTTGTTCGATATGATGAGTGCAGACAAGGAAGCCACTGATGAGGAATAGAAGAATGGAATGGAGTAACTGTTGAATGTGATAGGTTGTTCACGTTCAAATCGATAAATAAATTCATTTATTTTGGTGAAAATATCATAAACTTTACAAATAAATATTATCATCGATTATAGTCAAGGAATAGGAAAAAATCGGAAGTTTGAAAAGCTGCCCTAATGACAAAACTCGAACGTGAATAATAATCGCGTGCAATCGTGCAAACTGAAACGAAAGATAAGGAAGAAAGAGGAGGGTAAAAGAAAAGCACATAGTCAGAATAGCGGATAACGGATTTCAAGCCAGAAAAATCTATTTATGAACTATTTCAGTTTGCACGATTGCACGCGATTATTATTCACGTTCGAGTTTTGCCATTGGGGCAGCTTTCAAACTTCCGATCTTTTCCCATTTCTTTGGCGATAGTTGTTTGTTAGAGAAGATGTCATCTTTTAAATAGCAATATGTGCTCAAAAGTTACCGCAAGTGCTTAAAATTGAAGTTGTTAAACCTGGTAGAATTCAATATTCATTTACATATAAAAAAAATTCGTTCAAAACTAATCGATATCAATGAAAATAGCTGCTTTTCTAAATAATCGCTTGATCAATACTCTGTTCCGTCATCGGAAGTGAAGTTGAACGAGGTTGGTCGCGTGGGGGGGTAGAAAGGCTCCGCATCGTCATACAGGGTTGGAGCCTGCAAGAAGTTGAAAGAGTTGCACCAAGTGTATAAGAATGCTCACTTGTAAGAGAATGAGCACAGTGCCTATGAAACAGGCCAGGGAGAAGACCAGCAGAAATAGACGGTCCAAAACCATTGCCACGTATTTCCAATCCTCGTCAACCTAGAATTAAATCATGAATTGTGAATTTTAAAAAAAAAAATGTAGAAAAACATGCAACTGAGCTTCAGCTTATAGTCAGACCTACTTGTAAATTTTCAAAACCGCAAGTGTCCGCATGAACGAAATAGGATGTCTTTTCTAGAAACCGAAAAAATACATGCACTTTTTCTCTCTCGATTAGACACTATCTCGTTCATGCGAGCACCCACCCGCAGATGTGAAAATTTACAGGTTTGCTTTTAGCCAACCAGTAAATTTTCATTTTTTGTTTTCAAATTTTTATTACATGGTGTTTTCTGCATTTGCTATCGACGTTTACACTGCCCCATATTTCCCCCTAACCCCGATATCTGATGGCAAATATAGCCAATGACAATGATAAGCCGATGACAAATTCAGGAATCCCTTACATACCCGTAGAAAAAGACGACTTCATTTATTAATCATTTCTACCTTATCATCCCTGTCTTTCTTCTTGAGCAACTCAGCAATGAAGCAGATGTTCTCGAAAGCCTTGACGACCTGCGGCGAGTAGTAGAGTCGTTGAATTCGCTCGTCTACAGCCGCGTTCGCAATCGCTTTGCCAATGTCTCGGCTCACTCGATGCGAGTGCATGTTCAGAGGGATTTTCCCATCCAGCGTTGTGGTCGGACCTAAACTTATCTTTTGAAGAACAAAACACTTATATTAGTGAGCGTGAATCATTTCGGTATCATTTCTCTATTGAAAATTAACATCAGGGCTGTCCGAATTCTTGCTCCGACTCCGAGATCTGGACTATTTAGACCTCGATTTCGATTCGACTCTGAATTTTGGCGGAAATCAACTCCGAATCTGGATCATGAAAAATTTCAATTCCGATTCCGAATTTTCAAAATCAAAACCGAACAGCCCTGACTCACGTTCAACAAATCACGATAAATCGTTCTTTAAAATTTATTTTTAAATTTGCTTTACGATTTACCCGAGAGTCCCCTCCGACTGCTCATTCTCTTCAAATACTCTTCATGTTCATCGAGAGGCCTTCGCATGAACAGAATGCGAGGCAGCCACTGTAGGAAGACTTTCTTGATCCAATTCGGCATTATATGGGTTGTGGGCGTGCGGAAGTGCAGATTCAGGTCTAAAGATTTTTTGTAAATTCGTAAATATTGAATTTTTACTCACCAACTACAGTAACCACAACTGATAATGTGACCATAACCATTGTGAACAAAAGATATTTGCCAATTAAGGGTAGTGTAAGGGATGTGGCCGGTATAATTTCTGTCTGCAATCACTTATATTTTGAAATTCTTGATATTGTGCATTTCAATCGCAATGACAACTCTATCCATCATTCAACTTCAACGAGCCTGCCACTATCTTTCGACAAGTAGAACTGTTTATGGATAAGCTTGTGACATATTCAATATGCGTTTCTTCCTCCTTATTCTTCAACAGAAGTGAGAAGGTGGAGAGAAGCAAAGTGAGGCTCCCCCCTTCCCATATGCTCAAAAATAACGTAGCAAGAATGGCTCCGATATTTCGGATAGAATAAAAACTGAGGATTGCACACGTTGTGCGAATTATCGTAAGATAGTGGCACGCTCCTTGAGGGTCAAAGGTGGGTCGAGCTGGCATTTCAAATGGACACAAACAATAAGATCAACTTACCAAAAGCAAGAAGAAGATAGTCAGAGCGACAAGAATAGAGATACAAAGTGTGACCTGAATTTGAAACTCATACAAATACTAATTGTAAATATTGGCTCTTACCTTTTCACCAGATTCAGAAGGAAGGTAGAAGACGAGAATGGTTAGGAATGAGATTCCGACGCAAGGAAAGACGAGGTTAACCGTATAGAACAAAGGTTTGCGACGCAGTCTCAAGAAATACTATAATTTAAAATTATTTTTTAAAAATCATTAATTCACGAGAACACCATAATATCGTAATAGGCATTTTCTGGACAGCAACTTGGATAATTCTTGCTGCGTCGTTTGGCTTCTCGCGACATTATATCCCACTCGACTGAAGGGTAATAATCTGACAGATCTAAATGGAAACAATTAATAAAAATCAATAAAATTATCTAAAAAATAAAATTTTATGATAAATTATTCAATCTGATCTGCACGGCTAGTGTACACTTTGCATTCACACCTGGCTTGTTCGGAAATTCTGCTTCAGCTTTCAAAATTTTCTTTCCGATTTGCGAAATTGATCAAAATCTACTTCCTATTCAAGTCCAATTTACTATTCAACCACTTCTTACACTCGCACATAATATTTAATGGTTCATAATTCCATAAAACTAACCAATTCCATTAATAACAATCGAAACGTTTTCAACCATGCCATTCTCATTGCGCTCTTGCTTGTAGGTAATGTTGTTCTCGAGCATTTCCAGTTCCAACAGATCGTCAGAATAAGTCCATGAACCGAACTGAACATTGACATTTCATCCTTCATAAAGCTGATCTTCGTCAGAATTTACTTTGAGATGGCAAGTTTGTTCGTCGAACGGGAAGAATTCCACATCGATTTGGCACATGGACTTGAAAATGGCAGGAGGCTCCCAAGTTACTTCGCCCGAGTAATGAAGTGTTGCCTTGGTCGAAATCGTGATATTGTAACTGCTGTCCGCACTGAAGATGTTCAACTAAGATTAATCTCGTCATAGGATTTTCTTACTTGTTGTAGAGCACTGAATTCGGCAGGTTAGAACAGGTTTTCTTCAAATTTGTGCATTTTCTTCATATTAAATTTATGAAAAACGGAGGTCTGCGGAATTTGAACTTTGAAAAATTTGGAATCGGAATTCCGCACACACCTAATGAAAAATGCACAAATTAGATCAGAAAATCTACGCTAACCAATATCTGGCAGCCAAATCATTTCACTGGGAACGTAGAGTACTTTCACTCCTCCATAGTTCTTCGGGTTCCATGATAGTTTGTTGTCCATCCAAACCTGTTTCAGCCACACGGACGACGTCATGATCTGGTCGATCTCGTGCTGAATTGGCCAATATTTAGAATCTGGTATGATCTTTGTATAGTTTTTTACTGGGTGTTAATGATTTAACAAGATAAAAGTAAAATGCTTCCTCACAACATCGATGATCTGGCTCAGCCTGAGCTTCAATTTGATGACAACTGGATCATGTGGATTTGCAACCGGCCTGAAATGAGTTATTGCTATATTCCGTGGATTTTCGTATTTTCCAACCTTCTGTGCCGATTGTAGTTGATCATCAAGTCATCGTAGAGTCTTTTGGCATCTTCGTTGGCAAAGCTTGCAATGATAAATGAGCATATTAGTGAGAGAATAGTCAGAATTGAAGTAGTAGAAAATGGAATCGGAATGCAGGACATCGCATAACGAAAAGGGATCGGGTTACTGGTGACACCTGCCTGAAAGTAGAATGATCAGATTATTATGAGCAATACAATTTTTCGCCTAAGAATACATTTAGAATTACAAACATTTTATGCATGAAAATCAAAAGTATCATCAAATGAATGACGAAAAAAGTTCTACAATATAAAGACGTTCTAACGATTCTTGTGAAGACATGTGGACAATTGCATAGATTAGAATAAGTTTTGCACTTTAATTTACGCAAAGAGTTCCTTGTCAAAATAAGTAAATCGAGACACTCACAAAGAGTTGGTGGTTATGAGCAGAAGGGATGCCTGAAGGCAGAAGAATGGAGGATCGATAGAGAAGGAGATGAAGAGAAGCAGAAAGGAGGAGAAATAGGGAAGAGGAATGAAGAAGATGAGAAATAGATGAAAAGACAACAGAAGCTAGAAAGAAGGGAAGAGGGGAGCTGCAGCAGTTGAAGGAAAGCTGCAGGAGAGAAGGACGGGGAGGGAAGAGGGTTTAAAAATGTGACCAAATGAATCCCAGAAGAAAAGGCGAAATTTAGAAAAAAAAATTATGCAGAAGCCTACATATGCAATACATGATTTGTCGTACTAAGTTCTTCTTTTCTAAAAAAAATATTTACAAATTTAATTATTTTCCAAATACATTTTCAATTTCAAATCAGCACACCGAATTTCTCACAAAAATGGTATGGAAATCGTTAATTTTACGTCTTGCATACGGTCCCTGGGTCGTCCGAGGTTCACAGCCAAAGGGTCATCGACTAAGATAACCAACTCGATACATTGACTAATCATTTTAGCCTAATTACACTATGCTTCTTGCCCCTACCCAAAGCATATGTCGACACACGATCCATTATTAAAAATGCGTGAACTTTATTCCTTTCCATCTCTTTTGCACAATTTTACAATAGAGAATATATAATCTAGTTAATAGAGACTAGAAGTGAGAGCCCACTTCGTGTCAATGAAGACCAAATTCCCAATGATATCACATCGCAAAAGTATTGCTCGTCAAATTTACAAGAAAGAACATAAAAATGAGAAATTCAGTCTACGAAGAGACCCCGTCAAATGGAAGTTCAAATGAATTTGAAATTAAAGAAAAAAACTTTAGATACAAACAAATTTCGAAAATATAACTAGACAACTCTGTGCACAGGCATTTGACAGATTTTATTGTGCAGCGGGAAAGCTGCAATTGCTGCAGCTAGAATTCCCACTGCATCTGCCATCGACACGGTTGTCAGAACGAATTCACGCACCGATGGATCCACCTGAAAGTAATGGTAGTGTAAAAAATGGCGTGATTTTCATTATTTTCAAATACGCGATATACTTATGAAAAGCTATCGTAATATTTTCATTCGCGAAATCCAAAAGAAGTCAAATATCAAAGGGGATGAACATTTCAGAAATCTTACATTTCTGTGAATATGACTGAACACATTTCCATAAGTCGATCCACCAACCAATCCTTCGATGAAAACGATCAGAGCGGCAACCCAGAAATATGGAATGAAAGTATACATAGAGTTGACTGTGAACACGATTGCGAGTGAAGTCTGAAAATTATAAAATATGGGATGTTGAATGATCTATTGTTTGATGAAAATTGATTACAGCCCGATTTTTTTACCTGAATTGCTGGTAGAAGATAAATTCCAACGAATGAAAGTTGCGCGGCGCTGATTGTGGAAGCAGCGATAAAGACTCCTATTTGATAGAGAACTTGATACCTGAAATCCAGAAAATGAAAGAAAAATATTTTGTTAGAATTTTCTGACCACATGTATTGAGAGTTGGGTCCCATTCTGAATGAGTGAGCGCAGTCGTAGATGTTTAGTTCAATGACTCCTTGGTTGATGAAGTATTGTGCGACGTAGACGACAAATAGAGGAAGCATGTATTTGAGCAGAATCTGAGGATGAAGTTCAGTCACTTTCAGATTCTAACGAGTTTACTTTAGTAAGTGCAGTCTTGCCAATTTTATTGCATTCGATGATATCTCCACTCGAAGTTGATGCAGCTTCACCTGTTGCAGCCTTTGCATCATCGCCTGATTTTAGGATTTCTGGTCTAAAATTGTAACTTTTCGTGACTTAACTAAGCATTTCTTCGAACCTGATTGTACTGCGGCTCCTGGTCAGATCCATCCAAGATTTCGGTCTTTTGAAGCTCGCTTTCGGAATCGACACAGGAATGAGCAGAAGTCGGAAGTAGGTGATGAAGAAGAGAAATGGAACGATCAGCATGAGAAGCATTGCAGTGGTTGGAGAGAGATGCAGGATCTTGGCATCGGTCAAAATGGCATAAATTGCCGCTCCACCGACTCCGGCCATACCTGTGCCAGATGACCAGAATGGAATCACTTCTCTGCAATGTAAAAATTTTTGATATTTTCAATGTAGGTGTTTCTCACTTTTGGTAATAAGATGCGAGCCCCAGGAAGGACATTTCACCGAGTCCACAAGAGAATGAGGCAAAGCAGACACCAATGAGAGCGACAGTCTTGCTCGTAGCAAATGCCGTCGTTAGAAGAGATACTGCCGTCAGAACACAGATCAGAATGTGGCGAACGCTGAAATTTGATTCAACTTTCTCTTTGTTTTCTGGCATTGGTCATGCCAAAGATGCTCCAGTTTCGGTATGATATTCAATGTTAGCGTAAGAAATAATTGATCCTATCTTGAAACAGCCTTTTCAATTTATTATACTGGTTACTGAACCAAACAGTTTCGTAAAACTGTCTAATGATCGCTACTGTAAACAAGCGACTGAATTACACGTGAAATGTTGTGTGTTGATTTGATTCCTATCAGCGATTAACGTTTTGAACCAGTTGCTACGGTTTATTGAACGTTTTCTTTGTGTTTCTGAGAAATGACATCACTCTGATTTCCTGATCGTCTATCATTGACCTGTAAGGAATGCGGTGGATGAAGGGCGGGAAGGAGGCTTTGACGACCATCATAGGGAGGATGTTGGCTAGAAGAACTAGGCCTACTGTCTCAGGGTGACAATGGCGATACGATGGATCGGCCTGAAATTATTGTTTGTGAATTTATTACCTTAAAACGAAATTTTTTTAAGACAATGGCGTACAAGATTGAGACAATGCAAGGTATTTGATTTGAATCACTTGAGAATTTTTACTGTGCCAACCTTCAAAATAATTCTTAGTTATGAACATTATCCAATGAAATTGACCTGTAGAATTTCCTCTAAATGGACTAATGGGAAAATAAATGATGAAAAATGAATGTCATGCATTGTTCCCAGATTTTCTGTTCCATTGTAATTTTCGTTTCTTAGACTACTTTCCAGGGATGGGCCGGAAGTTCCGATTCCGATTCCGAATTTTTTCAAAAGTCGATTCCGGTCCATCCCTGCTACTTTCCTATCGTTATGTTATCAAGCTATCAAATGAAATATGTTCGAGTGATAGTGCTAAATGATAACATCATTCCGTCCCCAATTTTTCTGATATCATAGATGAAGGCTAACACTTTCTCCTATTTAAAATACTTGGCTTTTTTCGGATGAAGATGAATTTTTCTGTTAGTATTTCATTAGTAAATTTCCCGTATTTTATAGGAACTTTTTCATTTCATTTATTACAGTATTCCCACTTTTTGTCTTGTAGCTAACCGTCATACTTTAATGGTCACACTTTCAACAGCAGAACCCTTCCACTTACAATGCACTCATCCGAACCTGGGGATACTGTTTGATTTCTCGTTACAGATTTCATTAATCCATCATGCTCATCTTCGTCTTTGTTGAGTATGTCCTGTGCCGCTGAGAGCATGACGACATAGGCAAAATTATTGCACAGACCGAATATCCTAAAATGAAAATGAATTTTATATTGCAGTATTCTAGCCATCAAATTAGGATACTTTTGAATTAAGTAAGTGACTAGAAGAATGTTAGAAATGCTCCTTGATTTTTTGGTCTAAAGATAAAACATTTATGGTACAATTCTATTGAAATTTTATGGATCTATGACTTTTTGAATAATTTTGTACTGTTGGATTCAAATATATATCTTAGGAATGTTGAGATCCGTATGGGACAAATTCACATGATGTCAAACTGGATAAATCATGCGTTGAAATAGAAAAATGACGAAGATCATTATCCTCTGATATCTTTTCTGTCTTAGAAATTTTGTAACTTGAATAATTAATTTTATCAACCATCAGATAAAACGACATTAATGATATTGCAAGTTACTGTATGTGAAAAAGATTAATGAAATTTAATTTATCACTCGGGAAAGATCAGTGATGTGAATGATGTGAACGGTTTGAGGGAAAAAATTGAAACTGAAACAGAAAGAACCGTCAGGACCTTCGATCCCCAAATCGAACCGGGAAATACTATTGAAAATTTAGAATCGAACCGACTTTTTCTTAAAAATGTTGAATCAACTCGAGTCGTGCGTATAGCCCTGGACAAGATATATGATTCTTACCAGAATGAAACGAGATTTCTCCAATTCCCGTCTCCATTTGATAGTTTCGAAATCATTCTGGAGCTATTGTCGTTGAGAGTTTCGAGACTCTAAAAATAATAATTTTAACGCGATTTTTGGTTGAAATGTAATGAAAATGCGATGATAAGCGGCGTGAAAACAAGTCGATTTGCCAGAGGAAAGAAGATGCAAAAATAGAAACGCTTCATGAGAGGACAGAAGAAACTAAAGAAGAAATATGGTGACGTTGAGATCGAATGTGAGAAAATCGGATATCAGCATCTTTCTTATGATGGGCTACACCTAATGATTTTATGTCAATATTTACCTCGACAACTGAAATTATTGTTAGAAGATCAAATCATTCTCAAGACAGAATTCGCATGCAAATTTCTTACAGTTGTAACAAAATTAAAACAGGAATCAAGGCTATCATGGTGATCAGATAAAAAAACATAAAAATTAGAGTGTGCTTTAGAAAGAGGCGTGATATATTGAAGAAATGATAAATAAACGATAAAGATCATCATATCATGTAGACCACTGACCCAGAATCAACTATGATTCTTGGTAGTTGATACGGTCTGAGAATATTTTAGACCCAAAATGGACTGCAAAGCAAACTGTCTGCAGCAGTTCTCGCCCTTTCTTTCTCATTTTTCTCACGAAGGCATTCCGTTTTCATGAGTTGTATCGAATTATTTTTATTCTCATTTTTCGAGCGCTAGCTACTGTCGATTCATAAAGTGTTGTCATTCGATACAAATTATTGATGGACGATGTCGGAACTTTTGGTAATTATTACTGAATTTTAGAAGAAAATTATGACCAATTAATAGAATATTCTTTGGAAAAGCAACAAAGATGGAATAAAGTGTGCAAAATGGAACCTTAACAAGTCTGAACCACTTCTACGAGAAATCCATAATGAAATTTAGAGTGGCAGCGTGTGGAATGCAGAGATAGTGGATGACAGAACGTTAGAGTGCATCAGACTGGGAAGATTTGTCTATCCCGTGCTCTCGCACAGATGCGATTTGTTTATTTCTTTGAATGTGAATGTGATTGTAACAATGCAAAAGTTTTGGCAAGGTCGCATTTGAGCTTTGCGTGAAAAATGAAAAATTCGAGATTTGAAACATCTCGTTGATTTTGGAGCATCATTTATAGCCCTGATGCGCAACACCATAGAAATGATTCAAACGCAGATAACACTACTATTTCGTCATGTGAAAGATCTATCGGTTAATAAGTTATCCGGATATAAAATGGTATAATAATATGAAAAGTTGTGCAAGTTTCTTTGATGATTTGGCAATTTTTTCAATTCAAAATTTATTAAAGTGGTAGGATATGATTGCAATACTAATTCAAACCAGGTAAACAACTATGAATTCAGTGCATATTGAGAATAAAACTAACGAAAAAGTGTTCGTGGACCTCGAAATTGAGCCAAGAAAGAAAAGTTGATTCATTTTATACGTTTCTACTTTGTCTCCTGGCTGATATCCCCTCTTTTTTCCTCTCGCCAAACTTTCATCCAATCTTTCTCCTCGAGTATCCAGTCTTATGAGCTCGTCGCAAAAACAGCTGTTCAGTGAATCTGATGAATAACTCGAATGCACTCAAAATTAGATGTCTAATTGAAATTTTCTAATGGCAAAGAGTCGAGATAATGAAGAATGGTAAAGAAAATTATTCAGTAGACGATTTTATGATATTTTTATTTATTGAAAGATGAAGAAAATACAGTAATTCACCTTGAACTATTACTTTTTTTTTTATAAGTTCAAGCTAAAGAGACGAATTTTACAAAACGCTATCCTCAAATTATTTTCAATTTTTATACCAGACCCTTTCGAGTGCATTCAGTTTTGTTCTTGATAGTTTGACCATGAGCATTTTCAAATTAGTTCAAATTTCTGAGAACATATGATTTATGAATTGACATCGTCATATGGCTCCAAATAGACACGAATAAAAATAGATTTTATAGTTAAATTAGCCAAGAGATGTGGCTCGCTGAAAACACAAATCATGCAGTAAATAAAAACGCATGTAACGACAAACACATTGAAAATAATCCACGCAAATAAGATATGATCTAATGAATCATGCATAGGAAAATATGCTGATCGCACCGAATTTTCTTAAATTTTTGAATGATGTTGATCTTTGATCTCTTCGCTGGTCAGAAAACCTTCGCCATTTGCCTGACCCAGAGTCTTTTCCATACCACCCATCTGCTCTATTCTATTGTTCTCTGCAATCCTTCGATAGAGGGATGATATTACTCTACCGCGCCTAAAACTTTGTTCTTTCTATCAGATAGGGCAGAACACGGTTGCTGTTATTTTTATCCCATTCTTCAAAAGATTCGACTATGGGTTCAAGTCAATTCGCATGGACAGAAATAGTGCATTCGTTAGCACCCGAGAAAGCAATCGGCAGGATGAATTCATAAAATATTTGCGTGCCCTGCACAGAAAACAACTATATCCAAGGTTCTAAACGGGCCGAAAATTTTCAGCCCGGCCCGCCTGACCCGTTACATTTCCCAACAATTTGAGCTTGGTCCGAATATTTAGAAAATTTTTCGGCTCAAAGCTTTAAAAAGCATAAAAATGGGGTTTAAAAAAACATATTTTTAGCTCTTCATATAAGGCTCGAAAAATTGAATTCTATGCATTTCATTTTTAAAATTGAGAAAAATCGTGTATCTGAAAACATTTCATTTTCGGGCTCGGACCAGGCCGTTAGAACCCTGGCCATATCTGTAGTCTTAAAGATTAGTAATTTCATTAAATTGAAAGGAAAGTGTACATTAGTGCAAAATCTTCACTGGGAATGGACTATTGCTCTCATTTCCATCTTCGATTGTTTGTGTTCGTAATTAAGGCCATGAATAAGAAAGACGCAAAAGACGATTGATGAATTTCGCACAATTTTGAGCTGCAGAGCAGACAGACCATCTTCTCCATAGCTGATGATGACCGAATCAGAATGGTCTAGAAATTTCCTGATTGGTGTGTGTAAAATGGAAGAAAATTTCCAGTTTTCATGCTCACCACAACCAAATGATTTAGTTCACATCGCATGAAATTACTGGAATTCTTTGCAATTTTCAAAACATAACGTTTAACAAATGTAATAAGGAATAATTTATTCATCTTTAAATGAACAAATTAAGAAAAATTACTTATTTTTCACAATTCAAAAGAACTTTACTTACAAATAAAATTGCCATCGAGTCGCAAAGAATTGTGATCCTTACATAACAAATTGAAAATATCCTGAGATCGGAATTTCAAACATTCGTTTTGCGCCTCTGTGTCACAGTACATTTATAAAGAAAATATTTCAATACAATTTTTCTCAATGAGAAAGTTATCAGTAATAGTAAAAAGATATAACGAAAATATTGAATCGTAATTGCAAGGCAACTGCGTCAAATTAATCTAGAAAAATGAAAATACGATAATTCGAAAATTTTAACACTTCGAATCATATTCATAACATCGTTAATCGTTGATTTTTTTAATCCAATATCGTCCAATTTAATTCCAGATATGTTTGAGAGGAACTTTGCAAATTGTATCGTGAACAGGCAGGGCGGAAATGGCTGCTAGCAGGATTCCAAATCCATCGGCTGAAGCCACGTATGAAACTGCTCTTTCTCTGGATGCAATGTCATACTGAAAATGAATAATTTCGAAATTATTTGAATTTCAATTTTTTTACTTCAAATATTGATTTTTCATCATTTTGAACTGAAGTTCTCCATTATTTTACCACGAAAAATTGACGATAAGAAGTTGATCTTCATTTATCTCCCTTGATGTTATACAAAACCAAGTCACACTGTCTTTATATTAGAAAAGTGATTCTCACAAAGTTTTTTTTAGAGAAACTATCACTGATCTTTAAAAATCATAAACTCATTCGAGAACTGAAATATTTGGGGTGATAACCTTCAAATCATTCGTTTATCGCTATTGTATTGAAGATCGATCGGTAAAATTGATGAAACGGTGTTGAATTTCAAGTTGTGAAACCGCGTACGTTTTGATCAGTATAATTCTGATCGACATCTTTATGCTCCGATTACAAATGACATATCGAAAAATGACAATGCAATTTTTTTTCTTTTCATCTTTCATCCATTATCAATTATTGCAAACTGACGTGATACTGAAATTGAAATGGAAGCAGAACTAAAAATTTCAGAACGAACTATGGAATTTCGACAATTGATGAAATGTGATCGTAGCCATTTTTGATAAAATTTTAGGAATATAGTGAAAATCGGACTAACCGATTTGTAGATGTGGTTGTAAATGTTCGAGTAGGAGGATCCTGCAATGAGACCTTCGATGAAAACGAGACCTGCGGCCACAGCGAAGTGAGGAATGAAGGCGATGAATGTGTTGATGCAGAACAGAATCATCAAAGAGGCCTGAAAATGATTTGATTTTTCCTTAGAAATTTCGGACAATCATAATTACTCATTACTCATGATTTCAGTTCGTCACAATCTATTTAACGAATCATCCACTTTAACAAAGTGCAGGGCTGATTGAACTTTGAGTGCAACGGAGCGAGTAACTAACCTGCATCCACGGCAGAGACAAAATCATGCACAAATTGAGTGAGAAGAACGGAAGAGAGGATCGAGAAATAAAGACACCCGTCTGAAATAAATGCTTCATAAGTTTATTTCTCGAATATTTGACTTACCTGATATAGGACTTGATAATATCTATACATAGCTGCAGGACCCATACCAAATGCACGAGTACAGTCGAATAAAGTCAATTCGAGCTGAAGATCAGCTTGAAACAATTCGATTCAAATTCCTATCGACTTACAAGACCCTGATTGATGAAGTATTGCGAGAAGTAGATTATGAATATCGAAAGGTAAAATTTAGAGACACCCTGAATTTCAATCTTCAACACCAGTTAACAAATAACAATACCTTGAAAATTTCCATTTTGTTGATTTTCTGTGTATTGGGTTCATTAATTTGCTTCTGGTAATTTGGCGAAACTTTGCTGCTTTTCTTGAAGTCGAACCAACTCGAAGGACTGAAGAGACAAGCCTTCTTGACTGTGGAAGGATAAACAAGCACTACGAAATATCTGAAAATATTCTATAAAATTATCGATTTTTTGGCTTCTAAATCATTGGTTTATCATAATTTGATCGCCTGTACTTCATCCTTTATTTCCTATTAATCATAACTTCGTCTCTTGACATCGTAAGTTCTGATTCTGTTTCAGTTTTCTCTCATCTTCTTCATGTGGAAGTCATCGCATTCCTCGCCCTGTCTATTTTCGACTGCATTTGTCAGTTTGAATGTCGACGAAATCTTTCTACGACTGATCGATATCTCATGTTTATCAAGTCAGATCAATCATTTCTGATACCTTTTGTCAAAATAGGAAGGCGACATACATATCCTCTGCTGGTATCGATGTTTTGAGTAAGATTAGGGGATTGAGAAACTTACGTGATGAAGTAAATTACAGGGAATGCGAGGTTGAGCAGAAGCGCTGTGGAAGAGCTAAAAGCCAAAAGTCGGACGTCGGTTAGAACGGCGTAGATCAGAGAGCCAGCTAGTCCTGCCAAACCTGAAGTCGTTAATTTTAAAATTTGTAAATTTTACTGTAGATGTCTAATTTTCACATCGTCTGATGAATTGTCATGAATGTTTGATTGATCAATTTTGATATTTTTCAGCCTCAGTGAGAACTGACTGATATAGTGATTGGATCACTCAGAAGTTAGTAAGAACCAAGACCAGAACACATCATCATCATCATTTTGAAATATTTGAACCTTCGACTACGATACTGCAGAAAAAGCACTACAAAAGTGTGACTTCTTTGAATCTCTCAATATTAATATTTTGCCTGTTTGTTTACCGTTCATAAACCGGCTCAAAGTAAACGATTTTTGAAAGTTAGTTACTGGAAAGGGATACTTTTAAACACTTCTCTCAAAAAGTAATCAAATGGTGGACATTTTCTGTCGATTTCATTGAAAACGATGCTGATCTTCATTATTTATAAGATGATGACTTACCCGTTCCAGAAGACCATCCCAATATAGTGGACCTGAAGAAAAAAAATGATAATACAAGAACATCTCTAAAAACAAATCCAAACCTAGGAAAGTGGCTGGCCAATGAAAGAAGTGACATTTCGCCTAGTCTGAAGTTTGAAGATCATTTTCAATAAAAAATCTAAAAATTACCCAGCAGCAAATGATGCAACGAGAACTCCGACGAGAGTGAGAGGAACATTCGGAGCTAAAGCAGCCAGGAAAATGGCCGAGGTCTGCGCTGAACAAACTACCAGAAGACGGACTCTGAAATTCAGTTCATTACGCTATTCTTCAAAGACATCAGCATAGATATTACAGGGTGCGCCAAAAGTCTAGATCGCTCTTACATCTCAGTTCAAATCTTCGTAAAATTCCATGAACATGACTAAACATTTCGCAAACCATATTGGCCGACATCTGTTGGTACCATAGCCCTTATTAAAAAAAAAAAAATTAGCCGATATGGTTGAACCGTCGCTCGATCGTCTTTCCTATATCGACCGATGAATGATTATCGGCTATTATTTGTGAATATCGGAGATCTTGCCTAACCGATATCAGACCGCGCATAGTACGAAACCATTGCGCGATATGGGGACGTTTATCGGTCTGATACGATATGAATAGCCAATGAAATTAAAATATGCTGTTGACTGTTAGAACCCTAGGAATTATAAAACTAAAGTTTTTTTCAGAAATTGTTTTATTTATCAGCCTCGTGAGATGTGTCTCAAAAATATCTCCCGATCCAGGCTTTTGACGCATCTTGTATTTATCAATTATGCTGAAACTATACTTTCAACATATCGTTTTTTGTCAATGCATCGTTGCTATAACTACAAAAATTTGTTGTAAAACGAATAGTTCACCAATTACATCTTTAGATTTGTACTTTCGGCAAATCTCTCTTTGTTCGTAAAAAAACCCATCAGTCCTAGTTTCTCATCTAGCGAAAGAAAAGCTAGGAAATCGTCTTGTAAAGTGGAGCCTAACAAATAAAACGCATCATTTTCTATCCTTCGATTTAAAAATGTTACAGTAAGCATAGAGAAAATGTTAGACTAAATATGCCGATAGAAGGATTTACTATTTCCAAAATAGCATAAAATGTTAACCTACCCATAAGGAACTCGATGTATGAAGAACGGTCCGATAGCCTTGATAGTGAGCGAGCCGAGAATGTTGCAGATGAGCACGAGGCCCGTGCTCGTCTTTGT
The DNA here is from genome assembly GCA_002287525.1 of Diploscapter pachys. Classification (NCBI taxonomy): domain Eukaryota; kingdom Metazoa; phylum Nematoda; class Chromadorea; order Rhabditida; family Rhabditidae; genus Diploscapter; species Diploscapter pachys. The sequence goes on along the minus strand of LIAE01006324.1, from coordinate 67,628 downwards.
ACAGTGACGGGCATTCAGATCCTCCTCAAATTGGGATCGATTTCAAACTAATTGCAAACCGCTTACGAGACAGTGATCAGAATGGTTCTGACGAGCTGCCAATGCGGCTGGGTCATCTTTGGCGAGGAGGTCTTGTGCTGAATTTAAATATCCAGACTGGTTATGACAAAGGCATAAATCGTATTTTATATGATTTTGTAAATCATGTCTGTTAAGACATTTCTTGAAAAAAAAAGGATTTTCACAAGTAATCTAGCTGTTATCTCATATTTGCTGTGTTTATGAAAACTAACCTCCCGACAACATAAGAACTAGGACATAGTTATTGCAGAGGCCGAGGATTCTGGAAGTTTTTGAATTACAATTGACAACCAGTAAGTCTTCTTACAGAAATGAGATGACATTTCGTCGCCGAACAGCGGTTGGTATTGTGTCGATCGGAGTTGGTTTAGAAGTATCGGACTCGACTTGCATTGTCGCAGGATAGATCAATCAGATATATCGATTGGATTGGTCGATAGATCAGGTGATTTGCAGCTGAAGATGGAATATGAGAATCAGAATCAAAGAATAAGCATTGGCCCTTTTTCTCCAGACACAGACACCAGCCCTTTCTGCCTTCTGCTTTGTATATGCTTCCTCTCTCCACCCTTTATTTTTCCTTCTCATCATCTCTGCATATAGAGTATCTCTCATTTCTAATGATTTTATCAACTATTTCGGCCACAAATTCAACGACTTCTATCATCGTTATGATAATGCAGAAATTGACAGTAAAACAGGGAGGAGTGGGAGAGATGCCCTTTCTGCATTTCTCCCGTCTCTCGGCCTGGTCAGTCAGCTTAGCACTGTGACCAGTTGTCCTCTTTCTTAGTTTGGCCAATTTTTACACATTTTATGAATTGATTTTCATACTAATTTATTATTATTATTACGATTCGTTTGGTCTGATGGCAGAGTGTTTGGTTGTTCGATGAATGATTGAAATACAATATTGACAGTCTTCTTTCTCGAATAAAAATATATGAATGTGGAAAAATGGCTTTGAAATTAGAAATATAATTTAAAAAATTTAAGAGCTTCTTGGACAACTCAATAAATTATAACGAATGTAAAATGACCTTTGGCCATTATTTTTCTCATAGTATCACTGCTCGACAACTTGATTTATGAATATCTTCACAGACGAGATAGTTTCTTTGTTTATTTATGATTGACATTTGACACTCTTTTTCTCACTCACGTTCGCACATTTATTCAACCGATCGAAAGCATAAACAACCGTTTCAAAAACCCGTAATGAAATAACTGAAATGAAACTGCAAACCTACCGAAAACTATGGAAACTAGTAGAGATAAGATAAAGTAAAATTGAAATAATGGAAGTTGAAGAATGAAATGAAATCGGAGAAACCAAAATGTAATTGTCATATATTCATGACCGTCGCAAACAGTTTCATCATAATTCCAGGCAATTTATGAAAAAAATATAAACTGTTCGATCCTTCTGGAAGTGGTCTCAAGTTAATTAATCTCCAAAAGAATACAACAAAAACAGGCCAATGTCGATTAGTCCTTTGAGGATGCACATGATCTTTGAAACATTTTCTCGAAGATTGTCTAGAATCTAGAATGTTTGTAAAAGTTTAGATTTTTTGAAGCAAATGGATTAGAATAGTTTATAGAACCCTATGAGAGAGGCAATGAGCGAAAATGTAGCACTAGTTCTAGTGGATAATCTGTTGGACCATAGAAATCCCTTTGGCAGAGAATTGATAGCAGCAATAAAGTCGCAAATCAATCCTGTCAGAACGATTCGATGCTCCCTTCGATTGCCCGGTTTCTTGTACATCACTCGGAGTTCCTTGATTATGCTAAAAAAGAGTGCTGTCACCCACATTCGAGTGCACCTGAAAATTCTTAATAATGCATACAGTGGCGAACAAAAGTTTGAAACATTGCATGATAATTGAAATATCTGATTTCCGAATTTTCTATGTATCAATGATTTCATTGCTAACTAGCAGTTTGTTCATCTTTCTTACAATATTATTAATCAATCGATTTCATTCATTTGTGTCTGTGAAATGCAGTCCTTCAAACTGATTGCATGTGAAAATCGATGCAAGAAGCAGTTTTCACTATCAAAATCGTAAGAAACGTCTGACAAGGTAATTTTTCTATGGAATTGATATCGATGACAATTGCAACCCGAGGGGCTTTTGCTGTGATTAGATAAAAAAAAAGAAAACAGGTTGAAATGAACATTTGAACAAACTCACAATGTGAATAAATTCGAAGCATCGAATGAAAGAAGACGGGAATCTGACAGCCAAGCTGCTAATTCGACTAGACCGTGGACACTGAAATTGCATTTTCTAAGAAAGAAAAAAACAAAAATCGAAGATCAGCTTGCAAAATTATGTGGCTTTGAATGCAAATATTCAGGAATTTCATACTATTTAGTGGTATCTCTAAATTCTACCTATAAATCATGGATATCGTGATGTGACAATAATGCTCGAACAGATCTGGGTGGTCGTGATGCAATAGTTTGATCATCGAGTTTATCCTGTAGTTTTATCATACACAACTTTCTTCCTATCGATTTGAAATAGCCAAGCTTACCGATATGGGTGATGAAATTGTCTCATTGCCAATCTAGCTGTGCTCAATCTGCAAATTTGTCCAAGATATTTCAAGAATTGGATACACTTTATTTACTGTTTAGCAAAGACGAGAAGCTCCTTTTCCTTATTCCGATACCGTTTCGATTGCGATATGATTTTGATGTAAAAGGAGACAGAACGAAGTCCTCGGTCTCTGAAAAATACACATTTCGCCTGAAGGAGCAATCATAATATATACTCTCAGGAAAACATCATCATTCATCCAGTTAAAATATCTGAAAATAAGTAAACAAATTTACCTTCCATCATAAGTTTGTAGAACCCTCGCTAGAGAATCGAGATTTATTGTCGAATTCGCCATCGATTGAGATTAGAAATCGGAGAAAATGATATGCAAATTGAAATGATAATTGCAAATGAGCAGACAAAAGAGCTGAATTATGTAGAAAAGAGGATGAAAACGTGATAGCAGACAGGAAGGGTAAAGACAGCAGAGTGGGGGCAAATCACGATATACACTCTCCCCCGATTAGGTTCACATTCAGACAGACTACATTGTACCTCCTTTCAGGCATTTGTACAAATCATAACGAGAAGTATGCGAGTATGAAATAGCATATAACCGAGCTAAAACTATGAAACGAATGATGATCAACACAAGAATGTAGTGAAATTTTGTGTAACATACAGTGGTGCACAAATGCGTTGAAATCATGCATGATTCCTAAAATATTACTTCATATCTAGATTTTCACGAAAAACAGCTCAAAAATGGTGTAGGTTTAAGAAGACATCGGGTGGTATTAATCCACGTAATTTCTATTTGGATGGTTTCATGAAAATTCAGATATCAGCCATTTTAAATATCATGCATTGCTCCAAGCGTTTGCACACCCCTCTATATTATCTTGCAAGATCGTTTGATTATGAATCGACTAAATAATATAAATCGGAGGATGTGTCATGATATTGAAGAATGACAGTAAATGGTGGATGACAATCTTGATAAAATCCAAAAATATTTACGCATTTGACACTGAAGACTAAAATATTCTGAAATAAAAATTTCTTCGTGTTCATTTTCATCAATCCTGATCATGTAATTCTTGTCAACAATTTTGCTATAAATTATTTATCTCCATTTTCATGAGTTTTTTTTTTTTTTTAGAAATATTCATTTCATGCATCAATTTGTCTCTTCCATCCCCATTCGTTGCAGTATTTTCGCCTCACTCTGCATTTCTTCTCCCCTTTCATGCGCACTCTGCAATTCACATTCACACTTGTCGCAATTTTCGTTTTCGAATTATTCGTTTTTCAATTTTTCATTTTTACGTTTCTTTTTTTCAGCTTATTCGTGAGAATGGCTTCGATTGACGTGACGGAGATTCTGAAGGCTTCCACGAGGAACAATGAGGTATAATTTAAATTTAACGTTTTATTTATTTTCATTAAAGAAAATTGACAATTAATTTTTAAAGGGAAACTTTTTTAGCCAGCAGTGAAACGAGCCAAACTGTCGGAAGACGAGCCGAGTGGAAGCGGCCCTCTGTCGGGTCTATCAGCAGCTGCAGCAATCAACCCGAATGCAATCCTGGCTGCACTCGAGGACGACACCGCTCAGGCTACCGTCATCGATGAAAACCACGTCAGGAAACTCATGGCGCAGGTCGAGTGATCAGTTTTCACTAGTTTTTGTTTCACATTTGAGCAATTTGTTTTTTTCTTCTTCGAAAATCTTAAAATATTGCTCTTGAATGGTTTTTCTTAGTGAACTGTTCAATAAAAGACTTATTTGCAGTCAGGGGTGCTTGGACTTCCGATTCGGATTTCGGGTCGTGGAAAAGTTCACAAAGATTTGAAGATTTACAATTCCGGCTCTGAATTTTTAGAAATTCAAATTCCAAACACCCCAACTTACGGTATTTTCCTAAACTAGGGGATTTATCTTATCCCTTCTTGAAATATTAATCTGAAAAGTCAATGTTTCAGTTGGAAAAGAAATTGGCGAAGAACCGCGAGATGCGCATCAAACACGCAGACGAGCCGCAGAAATTCATGGAGTCCGAATTCGAACTCAACACGGCTATTCAGGTAGGGAAATAAATTTGTTGCGGAAGAAATGAATTTGGACTTGTTAAGGAAATTCACGCACTGGCCACTCAGCCAGAGCTGTATTCTGTGTTCGTGGAGGCAGGCGGACCGCTCACTATTATGCAGCTTCTCGCTCATCAAAACTCCGACATTGTTGGCGCCACTGCTCATTTGTTGCAGGTCAAATTTAATTACTTTTTTTTTTTAAATATTATTTTATTTTTCTATTACGATCTCTAGTTGTTAGCAATTAAAAATTCACAACTTATCACTATTTTTCTCCTGCACCAATGTTTTTCTTCAATCAAGCATTCAAAGCTGTCGGCTCTATATATTTGTTTCTTTTGCAGGAACTAACAGACGTGGAACTTCTGCACGAGAGCGAAGAAGGGGCAGCCGACCTGATTGAAGGCCTGGCTACGGGCAAAATCATCGAGTTGTTTGTGACGGCTTTCGAAAAACTGGACGAGTCAAACAAGGATGATGCAGATGCAGTTCAATATGCACTTTCTGTCGTGGAAAATGTAAGGTTTTTTCTTAGTTTTGAGTTTCTAAATGAACAGCGATTTCTAAAGTGGAAAAAAATTTCGAAATCTAGAACTTGCTAGCGAGTTCGAGTTTTGAAATCCCTGTAAGTGAACTTTTTTTTTTTTCGTGTATATTTTTTGATTTTCAACCAAATTCATCGTTTCAGATGATCGATTTCCGTTCCCAAACCGTGGATGACTGTGTCAATCAGGGACTGTTCAATTGGCTGCTCAAAAGGGCTTGTCAAAAGGTACAGAATTTTTAATTTTGCATCTTGTTTACGAACATTTCAGGGTCAATTCGACGGGAACAAGATGTACGCGAGCGAACTGCTTGCGACACTGCTGCAGATGTCCGATTTGGCAAAGAGGAAACTCACAGAGAAGGTCGATGGAATCGATATGCTGCTCAGGGTGAGAATTGTTACTTCATTGTCCTTATTTTGTAAACTTCCCTATTTTATACTTCATATTCGAAAATTAACAAATCCTTTCTTACAACTGAACTTTGAGATTTTTTTATTCTATTGTGGTAGCTCAAAGTATGAGCATAAAACGCAACTCATTAAATTTAGCAGTTTGTAATGTTGTTCTGAATCAATGCAAGCTAAATTTGGCATAGTTTTAGAAGATCCCAGACCACATTGTCATGCCAAATTTGCACTAAATGGTTCATCATAACGTTGAGTGATCAATTATAAAAAAAAAAAACGTAACTGTCCATGTCCAAACTTCTCGACCCTACTGTATATCAAAAATGAATCTTTTCTTTTTGGAATTGTCTTTCTCTTTGAATTGAATTCGTTTTAGGCTCTGGCTGCCTACAAGAAGCACGACCCAGACAGCATTGACGAGCGTGAGCACATGGAGAATCTGTTCGATGCACTATGTGCCTCGCTGATGCTGCCTGCGAACAGAAAGAAGTTCCTCGATGGAGAGGGGCTGCAACTCATGAATCTCATGCTCAGAGAGAAGAAGGAGAGCAGGGAAAGTGCACTCAAAGTAAGGAAATATTTTATCTTCCTTTTTTCTATTAGTTACCATGAAATTCAACTTTGACGCCTTTCAACTTCTACTTTACGACAACTGATACTTATCACCCAGACTTCTACTCCATTAAGCTTATTTCTTTCAGCATTTTTGGATGAGCAATAACTTTTTTATTGAAAATATGTTAATTTTGCAGGTCCTGGATCACGCAACGACAGGTCCAGAAGGCAGAGAGAACTGCGACAAATTCGTGGAAATTCTGGGTCTGCGCACTCTCTTCCCCCTGTTCATGAGATCGCCAGCTGCGAAGAAGCGCAAGGACACGAGCTTGGATGAGCACGAGGAGCATGTCTGTGCTGTAAGTTTGTTTGGTTTATAATTTTTAGGAAGGTAGATTTTTGTTTGATTCTTTCACTTCTATTATGCTCAGAAATGGGGAAAATCCTGTTTTGGTATTTCGTAAAAATTCGATTCCGGATCAAAATTTTGAAATGATTTCAAGTCCGTCTGCTCTTGATTCAGCTATCTTATCTAGCCCATTAATTTGCCTGCACTAAATATTTCATTTCTGATTTTCAGATTCTCTCCTCTTTGTTGCGTTCCTGCACTGCAGAAGCCAGACAAAGGATGATGGCTAAATTCGTGGAGCACGAACATGAAAAAGTCGACAGAACCATTGAGCTGCTTATCAAATACAAGTACGGAGATTATTAGTTTGAAACTCCTGGAATTATTTCACCTTTCAGAGAAAAGTTGGCGAAGTATGAAGCGAAGAAAGCGAAAAGAAGACATGCGAATGAAGAAGACCTAGATGATGATCCGGACAGGTAACGATTCTTTGGACTTCTAATACTTTTTTATACAGTGACGGACAAAAGTTTGAAATATTGTGAAAAATCGTCCTGGTTTTAACTCGAATAAACGTAACCCCGATTTTTTATGCAGAATAGTGAGTTAGCACAAGGGTTATGAGCCTGCTAAGGGAAGCTCGGATTGGTTCAATCAGCATGTCGATTATGTCGATTTTTCACAATATTCCAAACTTTTGTCCGCCACTATATCGAAAGGATGTCTGAAAATCGTGTAGTAAAAAATACCTAATTCTACATTTCGCCATTACAGCTTCATCTCTCACAATTAATCGTTGATAATTTGTAGAGAATACCTGGACAATCTGGACAACGGCTTGTACACGCTGCAGATCGTATCCCTCATTCTGGCCGATGTCTGCATCTCGATGCCCTCTGCCTGTGGACGAGTCCAGAAGCTATTCTCAATGAAACTCAGGGAGGAACGAGTCGGCAAAGTCCTCATTCCTGTGAGTTTTCATTTTAGCAAATCTATGAAATACTCTAATTGCATTTCAACAATCATGAATTTCAATGATAAAAATTCCTTGAGAAAATTTGAAAGCTGTTCAAATTGGCTTGTTTTATGCCAAAACGAAGATGATTATTTCAAGATAATAATTTCAGATTCTTGCGGAATATCAGGCTAATTTGGGCGAAGAGGCAGTGGAAGAGCGACAGCGAGTCGAGCATTTCATCGCACAGCTCTCGAGGATTTCGCACCACAATTAGACAAACTACTGTCACTTTTGGTAACTTATTTATTTGAGATAGTTTTTAAAGCTATTGCTACTCTCGACTGTTTATAAACCGCATAACATCATGATATGACATAGGCGAAATTGATAAGGAAGAGTAGATTGCAATATTTTCTTGCTAATTTGCCACATACTGTGCCATGATGTTTTGCGGTTTATAATTTGCTCTACTCTTCAATTTTATTCGTTAACTACAAAAGTTTCAAGCTTATTCATAAAAAATCTATCTGCAAAAATCTTAAATATCCAAGTTTTGGCAGATTTTCTGAGTTAGCTTGAAAGCTGGTGATTGTCGTTTTTCATTTTCTTGTTTTGTTTTGATCTCCAATGGGTTATTACTTTTTACAATATTTATTCATCATGTCGTTTCTGTAAAAGTCTAGATTAAAATGAAGTTTCATTTATGAACAGACGAAACGAAAGAGTTTGTATTTTCGACTAAATAACTACAGAATGTGTCGCTTTGTCTAAAATTCTTCTCTTCTACGAGCATTTGAGCAAGTGGTCTAGAAGTCGATACCAGTAGTCGGGGCAAACACGCCAGATCCACTGGTAGTGACTTGACGAGAGACCTGCCTGTCCCACCACAGCATCTTGCCTTCACGACATTCCTTGCCTATTTTATCCTGAAAACCGAAACATCGAGTAAATTTAGAAATTTATGTAGGATTCAGAACGTAGTGAGAAGTAAAATAAACTGAAAGTCTGAGTAATTCCTTGTCATTTGTGAATACTTTCTGAGAGAAAGTAGCCTTAGAGATCAATTATAAATACTCATCTCAAAAATATCATGAAACCGTTCTATTTTTCTCGATTATTTTCTTCAATATGTAATATCATAGTGAAAACGTTTAAATTCCCTATTTTTACTCAGCATACTTCTTCCAAACAAAACAGACGCATAATCGTTAGAAATACAAACCGGCTGAATGAAGACAAGTCGGACATAGACGGCCATGAGGAAGAAGCCTATTCCCACGTACAGGAACACGGAACGGGGAGTGGCGCGGAAGTACTCGGCCTGCAAACATTCGCAATTGATTGCTTGAAATGTAGACTGCAAGTGATTCCCTCCCACGAATGAGCGCGAACTTCTCAAAACTCAACTCGCAAATCGACCTGTGGAAAAATAGTGTATCTTTTCGAGAGAGAAAAATAAAATATGCTTTCCTCTCAATATAGCACATGATTTTGTTTGTGTGAATCGATTTGCGAGTCGAGTTTTGAGAAGTCTTAAACGAGTACAATATTTGCAAAGTTTGAATTATTCTACTTCCAAACTGTTTCTCATTCTTTATTTTGTTTTGAGAGGAAAATACCCACAGCCAAGAACGTAGAACGTATTTCTTCAAGTAATTTATGAAAATGGATGGATCAAGTCTGGGATATTTCTTCAGGCAAAATTATAAGATGCTATCAGGGATACCACGGACTGACCCGTCCCTGATTCTTCCCAAAAATCTGTTGATTTTCTCGTCCAATAAAATTAGTTCATGATATGCTTGAATAATGATATAAAATGTATTTTTTAAATCCCCAACCTGACACATGTCAGCAGAATACCATCTGAACATGGCAGGGTCCATGACGACGCCCTCCTTGTACTTGAAATTGTGCGGGTCGAATTCTCGACGCAGGTACTCCTTCTTTAGGATCTCCTTCACTCGATATCTGCAAAATAGCATTCCTTGTTGAATTTAATAGAAGAGAATGTTATATTTCTTCAGAATATTCTGCACAAACTTTCCTAGTGAAAAATAGTTTCAGCGAGCAAGTCCTGAAATCTTACCTCCAGAGGACAGCCTTCTTCTCCTCGTCCGTCAGGTTGTAGTTCTCATTAGGCAGAAATCGGGTCTTTCCTGAAAAACTCGTTTCAAAAAATAAGTAAAAAAAAAGAAAAATCCACCGTGCTGTTCATAATATCCGAAGACGGGATCCTGCCAGAGGCCGGGCCTGGTGACATTCTGGTTGGCTGCAGGACGCAGCAGACGCACTGCGACACGCATCGACGCTCACGCAAGGTCCAATTTACCTGAAAAATCACGAAATCTCCGAAAATTAAGCAACGAATCGAGAAAATGCAGCGAGCAAAATGGAAAACGAGTTTGTGTGCAGTACCACAAGCAAGTGTCGTCAATTGCGCTGTTTTTCGTTTTCCACCTTTCATTCAGTTTCGATAATTTTCCTCATTTTTAGCGACAAATTGCGTGTTTTTGGCGGTGCATTAGACGTTTCGGACCGCGAACGGACCAGCCGGGCTGAGAATGTCCGACCCGTGGCAGAAGTACCAGCAGATGGCCCACGAAAACGGTCAGTCATGAGAAAATACAAGCAATTTTCAGGATTTCTGAAAGTTTTGGAGAATTTAGTGATTTTTTTTTTAAAACTTTCGCAACTTCAGAAGTATTGAATTTTTTTCTGGAAATGGGGAAATTACATTTCTTGCCCAACTTTTCAAAACTATATATTGAAACTTGCTAAATCGTGGAAATTCCTGATAAGATCTCGCTCACTTTCTGATCTCTATTCCAGACATGTACAGATAAATATCCGCACTCCGCGGTGTGTTGCAGAGCAATTGTATTTTGCGGTGCGAGTCGGAATTTTCGAAAAAAAAAGCCATGCCTGTTTGATTCATTTACGATTCTGACCGAATCTGAGAAATTACCTCTTTTCTGCAGAACAATTGGAACTGCTTATCCAGAATTTGTAAAATAGCAAGCTTTTATTTTTCGTGCATGAGCTGGTCCAGTACACATTTTCTCACACATTTCTTGAGTTTCGAGCAAAAGTCATTCAGCTCTCATATCTGCTGACAATGGACGACCCTTGGGAAAGTCCAATTTTGGAGCCAAATAATATGCTTCTTTGCGAAACAAGCGTGTAGCTTCTAGAAAGTCCTCGTCTCAGCGCAGTAATCCGAATAATTTGGATGCTACTTCTGCACATTTTACGAGAATTTTGATTCAATTTGACTAATACAGCTGAAACTGAAATTCTTTGCGATATTTTTGCCCATCCAAGTAAGAAATTTAAAAAAAAAAACGAAAACGAAAACGAAAAAATGCTATTCGTTCTTTGATCAGTAGAAATCACGTATTCCTTTATTTTTTGAGGATGTAAGGTTGAATTTCAGTGGACTGGGCTCAAGTCGCGCAGCAATGGATGCAGATGAAAACCGTGGAAGAAACGGACGGCAGACAGGGTGGAGCTGGAACAGCAAGAACAGGGCAGAGTAGAAGCAGGTATGGACAGGGACCGTGCAATGACGATGACTGGAATGAAGCACAAGGACAAGACAGCGGCAGAGTTGAGGCAAGCATAGAGCGGAATCAGGCAGGGCAGGGAGCACAGCCACACTTCGCAAATTATGACGAGTATAGACAATGTAAGTAAAAAAGCAATTATAAAAAAAATAATAATTTTATCTTGGATAGTTTCTGAAGCAGAATCATGAGAATAAATTCAAGTCTTTTGGAATTCAAAAGACATATTTTGGTAGTTTCTTAATCAACGGGAAATGAAGCAATCGAAAACGACTTGTTTAAACTTTCTCTCCTGAAAAATATAAGAATGAAATTATAGACGAGAACGAGAACTGGACAGACGACCAGTACGAAGAGTTCTCTGCACAAGCATCCAATTCTAATGGGCTTCGAGGCTACAACCAGCAAATGCACAGCAGGAACAATGCTATGCCTAATCAGAGACGTAATTATCCCAACAATTATGATGAGGTATGCAGTATCTTATTCTTGAATTACAAAAAAAAGTTGGATACACGTACAAACTCTTTAATTTTTAATTCTGACAACGAGATATGTATGCCGAGAGAAGTTCGAATTTTCATTAGACACCACGAACAAATTGAGAATTTTTCATGAAAATATGATCAAGATCCTGCATAATCGAATTTGTAGGGATCTGGTTATCGCGGTTCTTGGGACAGTTTACCTCCTGCCTCGTCTTCGTCTAGACCTAATCAACATAACCCTGAACCTCAGCCTGTAAGACATTACTTTATTTGAAAACTCACGAATATTCCAATTTAGCTGTTCCCCAGTGCTGCGAAAGTTCAAAAGCCGAAGCCTCAGGCTCCTCCACCTCCTCCTCCTCCTCCTCCCGATCAGCCAACGAACAATTCTACTAGACCTGCATCTGGACAGGGACCTCCGATGTCTTTCCCGCCCGGTGGAATGCCTCCTTGGATGAAACCCCCTCCTCCTGGTATGAGCTTGAATAAAAATAGGATTTTTGATGAAATCTTTGAGAAAGAATGTCTTCTAACATTTTGCAGTCTTATTTGAATATCGAAATTATGAAAATCATCTACTGGTCTCCAAGAATATGCCATAGTCTGATAGGGAAAAATCGAAAATGTTAAATTAGAAAGAACACTAGACGATTAAGCTTTCTATTGTTATTTAGGTGGTCGTGGAATGCCAATGCCGCCTCCCTTCCCTCCGCATCCTGGCATGCCTCTGCCTCCAAGTAATTCATACAGCCAATTTGACAGAATAATACGATTTCATTCAGATTTCCCTCCCTTCCCTCCTCCTTGGATGGGAATGGGCCCTCCCCCATTCCCGATTCCTCCCGTCCCACCGCCCAATTCATCCGGCTCGGGTCCGATGCCTCCATTCCATCCCTTCCCAATTTGGCCTCCTTCTAATGGATCCGATGGAAGTCCTTCGCCCCCAGTTTTAGGTAAACAAATTGCGATAATTTTCAAACGAACGAATGATGTTTCAAATCACTTGCTTCAAGCGTTAACACAGAGTATCATCATCGAAAATCACGATGATCATCTGTAAATGCTACCACTGGCTAGAATTTTAATGAACTCGAGCGAACGATAGATTTTTTTTTACAGATTGATCGGTATTCACACCAAAAGTGTCATTCTTCTTATTATTGTTTTTCTTTTTCTGCCAATGGTTAACACAATCTGAATCATTCATTCATTTTAGACGCTGCTGCTCGCAAGAAGTTGCCTGCGTGGATTTTGGAAGGACTCGAAAAGGCCGAGCGAGAGAAGCAGAAGCAGTTGGAGAAGGAAGAACGAATCAGGAAGGCTGAGGAGGAGAGACAGAAGAGAAGACAGGAAAGTGGAAAGGGCAAATTTGTAAGTCGTTGGGTAATTGAAAAGAAAACCAAGTGAATCAATTCTAGGACAGCAGCAGCGACGAAGAAGATAATGGGAATGAGGAGAACGATGGAATGGCTGACGACGAACGGAGCAGAAGCACCTCTGGTAAGGGACTTTGGAAACTAAAAGAAACTCTTAGGCTATACTTTTTGGATCATTGTGTAGTGTATCACCTACGCTGTTTTGTAGTTTTCATCTTTTTTCCTTTTTCCTTTTTCTCCTTCCACTTTTCATAAAAGGGGATGAAAACTACAATAGTATGAAGGTGATAGCTACAAGTGGCTCTATTTTAAACCATTTCATTGCAATTAATGCAAATTTGATTCTAATAGTTTATAATTTTAGGAGGCGGAATTCGTGGAGTAAATGACGACGACGAAGACGCAGAGGAAGGAGCGGATTCTGTAGAGGAGATTTTTTATGATTCCTTGAATTGGTTTGATTTGTAGGAACTCCGATCTCCCAAATTGAAATTCCTGGAAATGTCGAGGCGAAATTACGAACAGAAGCGGGAAGAAGCTGTGAGTTTTTCACTTTGTTACATTCGCTTGTTGGTGGCATCGTGCGACCTACCCTTCTATAATAGTTCTTTTAGAATTTTGTATCTCTAGCCTTGAATTTTCAAAAATCTCTCCCTTCATAATGAAGTCATAACGTAAATTTTGCTCCTACGACATACTCCCTTATCTTTTTTGAGTTTGATTCAAATGCTCCCTACGTCTAAGCAGAAAATATAATTCGATGTTTAAGAAATTCATACAATTTTCGGCTATTATTGAATACCGGTGAAAATATTTGTCGGATAATACTATTTTTCCCTACTCTCATCTTCCACCCCTGCTTTTTCACCGGGATTCAACAATCATCCGGGGTTATTTTCGTCGGAATTCCGAATATTCAGAATCAGCCAATTTTTCTCTACACAAAATAAAAATGATTTTTTGGATTTTAGCTTGAATCGGTGAAGATGTTGATGATGGCAGTATTGATGAAGGGGACAGACGAGGCACTGCGCAGCACAATCGAGAACTGTCTGCAGGAGGCTGGAAACGGACAAGGCAAATCCAAGGATGAAGGTTGCTCATTCAACAAACAAATTCCACTTTCTAGAGAATATTTCAACGTTTTGTACATTATTTTATTTACCACATTCAATCGTAACAATAAACTAGGAATTATTATTTCAATGATAATGACCCTTATTCTGGACTAATTGCATTCTAGCAACGCCTGTATTGCTGCATAAAAGTTCCGCGTTAGCGGCCATCTCGAGTCTCGGTAAGGAATATTTTATTCTTTTTTAAATTAACAAAATTATATTCATTCTTTTTTATTCTTATTTCGAAAATTTTTATCAGAATTCATTTTTAGACCACTCATACATACTGAAGAACAAATAAATAGGCTTTTTCACTGAGAAAGCTAATGCCATTTTTTTCTATTCTGCACATTCTATGGGAGTGTATTTTATATCTTTCATTTTTCAAGTATTTACGCGCCCTTGAAAATATTTTCCTCAGAAAAATCAATGGTGATTACATTTGCAGGCGGAGCTGATAGCAGCGATTCGGATTCTGACGAGGAGAGTGGCCCAGCGGCTCCCGTCCCGAATGGATTCACTTCTTCCTCGGCATCCCAATCGACCGGCAGCACCTCTCTGTCAGGCCCATCCACTTCGTCTTCTGCCTCTCGGTCCCGCTTTCAAGAGGACGACTCGTTCAAAGCTCCTCTAGGTATCCCCATCAGAAAGTTGAGTAAGCCACCCCAGGATAAACAAGGTGCGTTATCTAAATACCATGTGGTAGTCATTATCAACCAAATAGTATCTAAGGCTAACTTTTACCTTTGATGAAGTGATAAAATTTATTAATTTTCAGATGCCGATCATGTCAAGGTGAAACAAGAATCTGTCAGCGAGGATATTGAGGATGAAAGAGGCAATTCCGAAATGAAAATTCAAAATATCTGAAAATTTTAGCTTCTCATAAAGAGAAGAAAAAGAAGGAAGAAACGAAGAGAAGCCGAAGTGAGGATGATTATGATCGAGACAAGAATCCCAAGAAGAGAAGAAGCAAATCCAGGTATATTTTCGGGCGTTTTTCAAGCTATCTTTTATTGAAAAAGTCTGTTTTTAGAGCATTTGAATTCAAAAGAAATATCAATATTCTGAAAATGTAGGAAAATCTTTCTATTTATTACAAACATTTGAGCATCTATTTTCATTGAATATTGTCATGAGATGTGCTATGATAAGTCCAAATTCATTCGTTTAAGAAATAATTTATCACATTTTCATTCTCATATTGTCTTTATTTAGGAGCAGAAGTCCCCATGACCGTTCTCGTGACAGGGAGCGCGATCGAGACAGAGACAGAGAGTAAGTCATTTCGATTATTGACGGATTGGTATCTGAAATGTACAATTGTGAATAGTCAAAACAAGCCGAAACTGATTTTCGAAATTTCAAAATCATTAATCTTATGAGATTAAAGTTATCGCATTTCAAAGCTAAGAGACTGAATTTTCCTAATTTTATTCTCTAATCGACTAGTCTCATTTCACGCAAATGAAACATTAATTGAGGCAGAATCTTGACTGTCCTTTCTCGAATTCTTGCTTACTTTAACTGTTAGTAATGAAATATAGTGGTATGAAAAAATCTATTCAATTGTTTCAGGTCTCGTAGGCGAAGTCGCTCCAGATCCAGAGAGCGCGATCGTGATCGTGACCGCGACAAGGCTTCGAGTAGAGACAGGCATAGGGACAGGGAAAGAGATAGAAGCGGAGGCAGACGGTCCAGGAGCAAAAGCAGGGAGAGGGACAGAGAAAGAGACAGATACCGCGGGTCCAGAAGGTAGACTTCAACCATTTTCTTCCCCAGGCACAGGTTGTACGGTAACGTTGCATGAACAAAAATACTGTATTGCAGTTTGTACACGATTTTTTCTTTCATTTTTTTTCGATTTAATCAAATAATAACGAAATTGCAATGCGATATTTACTGTTTCATCAACCACATTTTTATTCCTGCTGATTGTTTTATTCCGAATCATCTCCAGTTCAAACGATTAATTTGTTTGAGCTATTCTGATTAAGTTAACATTGAATAAACTTCTGTAAAAAGTCAAAGTGTGGAGACATTTATAATTAACGAAAATGATTTTACTAATTTAGTAGCTCATGTATTTTCTTCCAGACTATTTAATGAATCATTTTGTCTATTTTTCCATTTTTGGAAGCAAGCACGTTAATTGCTTGAAAATACCTCTAACCATACCTAGGGAGCATTTGAGTCAGACTTACAAATTTTACTGGGGATAGGTCGCATGCGTGAAATTTACGTTATGACTTCATCATGAAACAATTTGTTTGAAAGTTTAAGTCTAAAACAAAATTGTAAAGGAAATATCATAGGAGGTAGATTGCACGACCATTCTGATAAGTCCTTCCTAGGTCTGCCTCTAGCTTTCACTTAAAACCGAACATAATCTTGAAGATGAGAAGTGTCGAACCAACTAGTCAAGATTATATTGAAATATTGACAGGGACATCATTTTCCATCTTCTAGCAGATGTTTTATTCGAGGATAATGAAGACAACATTTTATTGCTCATTTCAACAGCGTAATGAGTCTTCATGTATAAAATTAGGAAAGAAATGAAGATCTTGATCTTCATGCGAAATAATGTCCAAAAATACAAATTATTTCATGAAGATTCATTTTTATTTCAAATGAGCAATATGAAGTCTTCAAAAAGTACTGATAAATGAAATCAACAGAAAGCCAAAGTCAAAACTGCACGATACGTTAGAGCTGATAGTTGACTCTGTCGGCCTGCAGCATGAAATCAAACAATTCGAAATCGCACAGGGAGGGGGATAATGATAAAGATAGAGCAAAGATAGAAATAGAAAGCGATAGGAGGTAGAGAGAAAAGGGAGCAGAGATGAGATAGAGAGAGTTAGAGAAATCAAGGAAGGAGAAATAGTGAAGGAAGAGATACAAAGTAAGAAAGTGTAATCTTGCCAATGAGCAGAAAGAGAAAGCCTGAATTTGCCATTCTCTTTCTCTTGTTCTGACTCTTTTCCTCTCTCATTTCATCATGCTCTTTCGCATTCAACTTCCACAGAAACAGACATAGAGTCAGACAGACACAGACACGACCGCCCTGAGGCCTGAAACGGAAAGGCCTCTCAATTTATTACCGGACTATTTTTCCTGTTTGCCATTTGAAATCGTGTCGGTTTACACTTTCAGAATTCAGAATGCGGGTTTCACTTCTCCTAGCCTCTTCATTGTTTCTCGTATTTTTCCTCAGTAGTTCGTTTGTAGCCCACGCCAAGAAGAATAACAAAAATGTTAAGGTGAGTAGGAAATATTTTTGCGAAAAAAGCCTGATCTTCATATTAACAAAAAATAATAATCATATTTTCGAATTCAGGTGAGCGTATCAGATGATGTACCTGTACCTTCGCCCAGTACAACGAAAAAATCACACCAGCCTTCAGCAAGTTCGGGAGGAAAGAAGGAATCGGCAAAAGTATGAAAATAGGGCTTTTGCTAAAGTTCATCAAGTATAGGGTAGGAGTTAGGTATATTAGACAAGAAAATTTTAACTGAAAGCTACCTACTCGATAAGCTGAGCATTTTGATCAGATACTCCTTATCATACGCTACTCCTGGCCTTGTTCACTAATCCTCGATGATGAAATCTTGGATGAATTCTAGAGATGGATAAACGATAGACAGAATGAACTTTATTAGAAAATTGAAAATTGAATGAAAATAAGACATGAAGATCAGTTTTTGTTTGCAGAAGAAGGAGGAGCCAACGAGAGCAGGAGGAAAGCATCGCGACGACGACAACTCGATTGATGATGTGGACGAGGACAAAATCGATGAGATCCTCAGAGACGCCAGCAAAAATCTTGTCATTTTCTTCTGTGAGTAACAATTTTATTTATTTTTTTTAGAAAATTGCATATTTTTATTTTCGTGGCATTGGCACGTCGATAGAAGTGTGTGGCGAAGTTTAGACCTAACCCAGCATTTTATGACCAATTCGCGCTGATGTAATTAACTTTCTTTTCAATATCAATAATGACAAAAATTGTGCAAGAGTGGTAATAATTTTTTTCTTGTTCCTAAGAAAACCCATCCATGCTCTGGACGGCATTTTTGTGCATCATGTTGCTAACAAAAGGGTATCAGTTGACATTCAAAAACACTGACATCTCTTCAATTGATGCAGTGAACATCGATTGATGTCATACTTGCTCCTTTGCTCTCATCAACTAGAGGTCGTGTCATTCGATATGACATCGAATATCGATGTACTTTCAATTTATGCACATAGTGAAATTTTTGCGTAAAAGTACACGGTGTGCCAAAATTACTATGTGATTTCTAATTCACTTCATGCTTTTAAAATATGTTTGCTTTTTCACGAAAAATAGAAATCATTAGAGATCCAGATTTGAGAATTGATAAATAGTGGTATTTTTCCGTTAAGTTTAGATACAATTTTGGGCAGATTCGGGCCAAAATTCACGATAATCTCTAATTGGAAGTAAATGAAAATCGGACTAATCATCTTGTAGTGAGAGATTGAATAATTATCAGAAAAATTCTTCTATAGAGAACATCTTCCTAAATTCTATATGAAATTCATGATAACGGATTTTAGACGACGGTCGGGCCCAGTGTCCTTCGTGTGGAGAGGCTCTGTCGGAAGTGGAAGAAATCGATGACGACATCGAGGCCACTGGATATGTTCAGGTTGAATCATTTACTGCTTATTCGGGAAAATACCAAAGTCGAAATAATATGACTATAGAAAGATATGGACCAATAGGGACGAGACGGGACTCCAGTTCTGATTTCGATTCCGATTTTTTTAGATTCTAATTTCGGATTCCTATTTTCAAAATTCAATTCCGTCTCAACCCTGGATGTGACCAATCCTTTCTTTTTCTTATTATTCCCCTCCGCCTTCATCCTATTCTCCGCCTATTGCTATAGTTCATGCCCTTACGTCATTTCAAGACTGATTTCATTCTTTCAACCCATAAAGTTGCAGGTTGTGAAGACAGACGACAGATCGGTCGCTCGAGAACTCGGAGTGACGACTTTCCCTTCCCTGGTTTATTACCGAAGGAAGAACCCAATCACGTATGACGGAGATTTCAAGGATTCCGAGACTGTTCTCAGATGGCTGCGATCGCACGAAGAGGTTCGACTTTTCCGAGTCTTGTCGGAATTTTCAAAATTGTCGAGAAAATCGACTTCTTCCCGTATGATTTTCTCTATCTGAATTCTGTCTTTGATTTTTAGCGAGATAGATAGGTTTATTTGATAGCAAAAAATATTCTATAGTTAAAAATGAAATGGGATTCAGAAGACTTTAGGTGGTAACATGGGATCTGACGGACGACACTTTCGAGTATCGGACGGATTCGCACTCTCCCGACGAGGGCACTCTCGACTGGTTCGTCATGTTGTAAGTCCGCTTTTGCTAACTTTTCATCTTCATTGTTTTTTTTTTTTATCTTCAGCTACGATTCCGAAGACAACGGCTGTAATTCGTTTGTTCCCATTTGGGAGACCGTAGCGCACAAGTAAGGTTTTCGAAACTCTATTGAAGTTCTAAACTAAGTTGTCATGAAGGATGAAATTCTCTTGGGAAGTTTCAAAGTTGAGTTTTCATGAAGATCATCCTCCTTTTCATTTGATAAAATTCTACAACATCCTTTCTAGATTGCGAGGATTAGTGCATGTTGGCAAAGTGGACACGAATGTGAATGATGATGTGACCGAACGATTCCACATCGACGAGAAGGACTGCCCCACTTTCCTACTGTAGGAAATGCTATTTTCCCTTAATTTTACCATAGTGAATGCGTATTTTAGCTTGCATCGGGGAAAGATGTATCGCTACAAGGACACAGCCAAGGACATTCGGTCGCTCGTCAATTTCGCCCTCTACAAATTCAAAGAACTCAGAGGACATCGGTATGATGGTTTTCATGTTTAGCGAAATTCCATCAACGATGAAAAGCTGATCAATTTTATCAAAGATTGACATTCTCACGGATCGAAGAAATTTTTTTATTTTTTTTCGACAAAATAGTGTTGCATATTTTTGATTCTTCTTATCAGACTGATCTTCGTGATCTTCACTCACAACTATTTGCAATCTTCAACTAGATTCTGCACAAACGCTCTTTGATTTTTCTAAAGCTACTAGTGTGATCACCAAGGGTGTCCGGAATTCCGATTCCAGGGGTTTTTGGATCTTGAAATCTGATTTCGATTTCGAAGTTTTCAAAATTCAAATTCCGAGCAGCCTTGGTGATCACAATAAGACTTTCTATCCACATTCCACTTCTTTGATCGACTTATTCAACATCAATGATGCACCTTTTGCAGAGTACCAAATCCCCCAACAGCCTTGGAGCATCTCTACGAGTTCACGAAGGAGAAGATCCACGACATGATGGTAATTGACCTCAACGGGTTGTGGAAGGAGCTTTTCAAAAATTAGTTCAGATATTCATTTTCTCAATAGTTTTCTTGATTTTTGTCCCGTTTTTCACATTCTGCTCAGTTCATAACCCGCGGCATCACGAAATGATAGAGTGAACATTTTCTTCAACAATTAAGCCGAATTTTAAGAGAAGACTATTTTAATTTGGTCTATAATAGTGCCTAAAAATTTCAAATTATCACTAATTTCTGAAAAATGTCCTCTATGTCATTTTAGTGATAAATGCAAGTAACGAATATTTTCATAGGCCCTGTGTTTTCAGGACGACAACCAGACGCTGAGTGTGGTGGCTGTCGGAGGCCTGATTGTGATTGTCGCCATCACGCTCATCGTCAAGGCCTACAGAATCAAACAGGAGAAGAAAAATGAATAGACAATTTCGTGAGCGTTGAGTTACAAAGCTTTTCTCATTAGGTAAAAGAGAAGAGAAACCGATTTTATTCTTGAAAAATAAAAGCTTGTAGCTCAACGAGACAAGCCATTTCACCCATTTTGAGCAGGAAATCAAAATTGTGCAATTATCAAATTATCATGATTCCACAATAATGCAACCTTCATATATAAGTTAGAGAAATCGTGAGTATCAAGCTTTATGAAGGTTAAAGTTATTTGGAACATGAGATAAATTTTGAAAACTCAACATTCTTGAGTTGTTTATTAGCTAGCTACATGTTTTTTTTTCCAAAATTTCCTAATTACTCAAAGAAAAGTTTCCTTCATTCGAGGAGATTTTTATCTGAGTACTTTGAGTTATCTAGTCCACTAGCAATACCCGAATAACTAATGACCATAATAAGTTGTTATCTATGTGCCAGAATATCAAACTCTGTGTCTGCGCTAAGCTAAAGTATGCCGGTTTCGTTTTTCTCCTATTCTCTCATCTTGACGTCTCCCAATTTTGTGCTCATCATTATCGTGTCTTG
Source organism: Diploscapter pachys (assembly GCA_002287525.1). NCBI lineage: Eukaryota > Metazoa > Nematoda > Chromadorea > Rhabditida > Rhabditidae > Diploscapter > Diploscapter pachys. The sequence goes on along the minus strand of LIAE01006324.1, from coordinate 46,162 downwards.
CCTTATTTCTCTGTTATCATTCACTTTTCGTGTTTATCTTTTTCTTAAAATTTCTATTTAAAAATCGAAATAAACTTTTTCTACTATAAAAATGCAGTATCCGCTTGTCTCTCTTCGGACGACAACCTGATTTATAATTCATCGCATTTTGCAAAAATTGGGGCTCAGACCAGATCCGTACGTTCTGATCACAATAGCATTTTCTTTAATAATGGGAAACAACGCCTTTAATTTATGCATCTTCATTGCAGGATTCTTCGTGGCTTTTATCTGAAGGATAAATAAGCGCAAAGATGAGAATGTTAGAGCATGCATGGTTATGAAAACCTTTCTTTAACTTTTTAACTATTCATTTATTAGTTAAATACATGATTTATGTGCGACTTTGTATGTTCACTCAAAGCCGGGTGTTAGTAAATCAGTCGGAAGCAAATTGATCTTGTGAACAAGTGTGTATAAGATTCATTGATCGATTAGCAAAATAGAAAAGGTATAGCGAGCACTCAGTTTGCCCTTTTGGTCACTCGAAGTGGAAGTTATTCTTGGATACAGATTGTATTTTTAGAGAGTTTATTAACAAGTTGGCAGAATTACAACAGAAAAATATACGAATCAATAACGGTTATCGACCGTTAGCTTTGTGTAGATCGAAATTCGAGCAGGCGCATCTGTTGTATTCGCCGTCGAATACTCGAATCTAAATTGCCCCAAATAAATTCATAAAAAAACCGACTAGATAAAAGTCGTATTGTACCTCCAGAAAGAGTCGAAGCGAAACGATGGTGTAGATGACAAAATTGCAGAGAGTCTCCCTTCGAATCTGGATTTGCATTTGCATTTGTGCTTCACCACGACTTCTTTGCTACTATCACTGGTCAGCTCTTCTTCCTCTTCGTTGACGTCCTACAATTATTCAGGTTGAAAATTTCGTTATTTTGGTATTCTAATTTTATATAATTCTAAATACAGTAATTAACATGCTTACCTTTAATGTTGGTCGTAATTTAGTGAAAACAGTATTGATTCTGATTTGCTTCTTCTTTGTTAAATCCTTCGTTTTAGACGAAGAAATTATGCTTGATTTAGGCAGACGATTAGATTTATGTCGATTTCCTACCATCATCGGATTTTGATTTTTCTAAAGATAATGATCGTTTTTGCGCCAAATACATGCTCTACAGCAAGTTACCTTATGACAAAAATTATTTTTTCCTCCAATATTCATCTTTACAAAAGTAGTTTTTCTACAATACGACGATTTAAACGTTGAGATTTGTCCAATTTAGATGGACAGTAGAGCTGAGATACAGTATCTGAAGTTCAAATTGTTAGCTTGAAAAATCGATTTGAGGATAAAAATAGATGAAATGGTTTTGCTGAGAGATTTGTTTAGAGGAAATGATTGTAAAATGGAAGAGGCGGGAAAAGAATGATCGTTCACAAGATAGAGAGAAACGAAAACATTCAAATGACAGGAAGTAACGCAGAAGAATTTTTAACCCATTTGCATGTAAGTGAAAAGGTATTGAAATGTGAAAATTGGATTGGAAAATCAGAATGGAATAGGTTGCAATATGATAGACGAATTGGAGAAGAATGAACGATGGAAGGAGGAGCAACTCTTTTATATCAATTTTACTGTAAGAAAATGGACGCTGATTCATTAACTAAAAGTGGTCAGATAGGCGAAATAGTGCGTAAAAAGATGTAGAATGGTACGAAAGGCAAAAGGCAAATTGTTTTCAGTGAAGAATTGAGAATGGTTGATGGAAAGTGGCTGTATTGCACGTTTTGAATGTGAGAAAAGCGGAAAGATGGACGATATTCGAAAGAAAGAGATGAAGAAATGTCAACGGTTTTGCTTCATCGAAATACCAAGGGAAAAATGCAAAATAGTATGAAAGGCACCTTGTTTTCAGTGCAGAATTGGGAAGGACATTTGAGAAATTCTTTATTTCATCTGAACAGGATAATATTTTCAATAAGTTGTCTGTTTGAGTTATTTCGTGTGGTGTATGCTAGTTATTTCTGTAACTGTTATAATGAATCAACAGTGATTAGCATGAAATTATTTATTCATTGATTGGTCAAGTCAAATCATAAACAATTCCCCGTTCATGCCATATTTTTAAAATTAATGCATCATTCCGCTAAGTAAAAAATTGTTCCGTTTGCGTTGGTTTTAATCCCCATTGATCTTAAGTTTGAGTGTGATAAGTTGATTCGAATATTTCAATTTAAATAGAAGAATCGCGATAGTTAAACTAAATCAACTGAAATATTCGAATGAGTCCCCGTACACTCTTCTTTGGTCAGTCGAATTGGAAATGATTATTTTCCTGAGCACAAACTGCAGGTCCTGAAAGTAGCATGATATAAAAATTATCTTCAGAGCCATTCCGTACCTAGAGCAGTATTGAGCTCTCTGTGCTGCAGTGTAGAAAGATGAAGTGCAGAAGCCGTTCTAAATTTTGTCTTATTTTTCGTATTCATATATAATGAAATTTCAATTTTAAGTTGACAAAAATATAAATTTATCGGAAAAGCAAGAAAAAATCAGAAAACTAGAAAAAATAATACCGTCTTCCATGTGGCGCAACTGAAATGAAATAATTGAAAAAGGGTAATTGTTGATTCAAAAATACCTAGTTGAACTGTCAGTGCAAGACGCCGGCACTAGCGCCGTTGTCACGACTCCAGCCTGGGTGGTTACAGATCCGATTGTTGTCGAAGCTGGACATCGTTGGCAGGTTCTATTTTGCATTCTTACTTATATCAAAATTTTAATTTCCTTACCGTTGACAGTTTTCATTGACGAACGCTTGCAGATTGATATTGTTGCAGATTGAAGTGTCGGCGGAACAGTCAACAGCCTTGTCTACGCATCCGCCCTAAATTGTTTTGAAATCCGAGATTCTTGCAAGTAAAGTATTCATGTATCGCATACCATTTGGCACATGCCGCATCTATTTGGGCACGAATTTGCAATAGGCTGTCTCCAAGCAGGGTCCTGAAGTATGAAACTCATTTCACAACTTTTTCTGCAATGATTGACACAGATAAGATCACTTAATTTTTCCCCATTTTTTATAATGTATCAGTCATGTAAATAGTCCGATATGTTATTCTTCACATCCCCCTCTTCTATCTGCCCTTCTCATTTTCTAGAACATCCCCAATGTGATTTAGCTGGTCGCAAGCATCTTTTCCCCAAATAGTTGCTAGATAATACATTATTTCAATCACAAATTTCTAATTACAGAGAAAGGAGGCTAGCAATCCAAAGGTATGCTGCCACTATGTGTCACTATAGGCTCAAATCCCCAAGCTTTCGCTTTCTTTCTTCATACCTGACACATGGATGGAGTGACCGAATTGCAATTGAAATCGGGTGCTGAAAGTATTTATATTTATATGAAATTGATCAGTATTTCTTGTACGTACGACTTTTATTTGCGCAATTGTATGCCGGAGTTTTGCAGCAGTATCCACAGAACTAAATTTCGTTAAATAAATATAGATGCCAACATTTTATGGGTATCTATATTTACTAAACTCACCTTAGGACAGTTCTTGATAGCACCAGCCTTCATCGAAGGGTCGATTGTTGTTCCATTCGGCTGAGTCTAAATTACAACTTTCTATAAATTGATGCGGAAATGAAACAATTAGTGAAAAGAGGTCGGATACGACATGTCATCATGATCAGTGTAGTGTGGGGTTTTGACTTCAAATGACGAATTTTTTAACTTAGTTCCGACTCCGACTTCGATAATGAAATTTTTGGAATTACAACTTTAACTTTGAATTTTTAAACTTTTTAATTTCGCGCGTCTTTGATTACTAGTTCTCTAAATGCTCAGCTCATGAGGACTTCGGGAAGACATACACTTCATCAAATTATAAGATTATGTGTCAAAAAGGGCAAACCGAGAAGCATGGGGACGGGCGTGGAGCGTCATTCCCAGGTGCAATTTCCGAACCGTTTCCCCCACCATAGAGAACTTTGCAGCCTGCATCACCCAGAGGGTCCGAACAGATCGTGGCAGTCGGTGAATAGACCAGCTGAAAAGTAGAGAGAATTATTAGTCAATGTCGTCAAAGTGCCAATAAACTGATTCGTTTATAATTATTAGGAAGAAGATAGACTGACCTCTCCCGCAGAAGGTCCCTGAGTACCGATCTCCGTGCATTCTAGGGGATCGTTAATCTGGGCATCAATGCCAGCAAACAACGCGACTGTGACCAAGATGCTGAGATATTGGGGCATATCTGCAATCGCTGATGTGATTGAACGGACTTACATATCTCAGAAGAAGAAAAGGTTCTTTCTCTGAAAAATCTTCCCTAGACATTTCAACTCCCCTAGATTTGAATGATATTCCACTCTTCCTCTGAACTCAGCATTGAAAAAACCAGTCGATACCTATAGTTTTATTAAAAATCACTGCCGATTGGTATACGAACTCTTACCGACTGGTTTATTTCTTGCTGAGCAGTAGGTCTGATGGAAATTTGGAGCGGGAAGTGTGGAGAGGCCTATTGAGAAAGGTCACCATTCTGGGGAGTCTTGGGAAGAATTCTCTGAGCTATCATGGTGTACTCTAAATGATCTGAATATCTCCAGCTTTTATACCGAGTTTCTCGAGTGCCAGACAACGGATGTTTAACATGAGGGATAAACAAAAAAATCCTTCCCGGATTCGTCTTTTTCATTTATTGTTCTCCTACATAGCGTTTTTATGAAACGACTAGAATATTTTGGTCTGTCCCATAAAAATTGTTTCCAACGAAAGGTGAAACGCGTTTTCCCACGTAAAAATGCGGTAGACAAAATAAATGGATACGGAATTGGAGCAGATGAGCACACAACACCGATTTGTAAATAGACAAAGACAAGGTAAAACGTGTAGTTATGATTGTTAATATGAAATACTAAATAAAAACTGTTTCCGGTTCAGCAGACATTTCAGAGTTTTATACTGTGAAATGTCAGTGCCAGTGTCGTTACTTTTTGAGCAGTGTCGGTGTCGCAAAAATGGGGTCATCTGGAATGTCGGCGCTTCAGGAAAAAGTAGCAAAAATTCAAAAATTAGTATCAGAATCATTTCTGTACGTAAGAGCTTAGTGGTTGAGCACTATGTCCACATTATAGAGTAAAAATTTGAATATTCATGTTGGCAATATATGACAATCTTTCTCTGAATGAAATTAGAATTCAATTCCTATTGTACATCTAGACCATATTAACGATGTCATGATTTAACAGGCTAGATTTTTTACTTGTTTCCAAATATTTATTCTGGTTGAGGAAATTTTATATGGCCAAAAATTTCAACATCTACTTAATGAACCTTTCTCCGAAGTAAATTGTCATGATTTGCTAGTTTATAATATAATGGTCAACGATTTAGTGTTGACATCAAATTCTCGTGAAATTAGAACATTTTAGATCCGCAGTTGATGCCGAAGTTTTAAGTAAAAATCATCCAAGTTGAAGTCAAAATAATTTTATCTACTTGAAGAAGATAACTATGAAACTCAGGTCAGATGAAGTCGAGTTAAAATTTCTCGTAACATTTAGAGTTATCACGTTCTAAACAAACAACTCTAATCACAGTAATTATGTCATTATGAGTCAAGCGATTTTAAATTCAGAATTGTAGTTATATAAAGAGTGAATGGTTCAAGCTTCAGATAATTTAATCCAAGCTTATGCTTCTACTTCAACTTTATTTGTTGAAGTGACGGCAGGAAAAGCATATTATTTTTTGAATATTTTCAATCCTCTTTCATTGGCCTTTTGTCAATTTAGACAAATGTCTATTATAAATGATACTAAAAGCTTAACATCTCTAAAATGGAATATAAATGATCTCAACGATTTCTAGAAATGAGAATCGTGATCTGAATTGGTTCTCAATCCGATGGAATGTGTGATGGAATTGAATATGCAGAAGAACAATTTGTGAGAGTTTATACGAGATTTGAGTTGGTATTTTGGTTTGTAAGTTCGTAATATTGTTCGGTTCAGATTTGTCGAGTTCGAACTGAGCACAATGTTTCAGTTATCACAATCTATTGTCACGAATGGCCTGTCAGAGCTTTTGATGGCTGTTGACTCTTGTATCGGTATTGGTCAGAAAAGATTTTGAAGTTTAGGTCGCTTGGCAATAAGGCCTGAAAGTGGGTGAAATAAGGGTTGATTATTATGTTCGAGCGACTGGTTTACGTAAGATTATTTGGGGATTTTGGTAAGATCATTTGAGATCGAAAGAGACTATTAAACTTTGGATGTGAATCAGTCTCGGGGCGGATATTATGAATCTTTTTTCGAAATCGAAACGAAATTAAACATTTTAATATCACGAAACTGGAATTAGAGTTTAAAGGGCTCAAAAATTTCTCAGATTTCCGTTATTGTCACGAAGATCAAATTGAATACTTGATTTTATGAATTTGTCAATTTACTAGCTAGAATTTATTATGCGCTTGAGATTTTGGTAAGAGACCGATAAGGCTGAAATTATGAAGTTTTTTATCATGTATTTGATGCAATTTTATACTTTAAAATTCAATTAAATATTCAAAAGCCAATAATTTTCAGTCACGATATTTTCTTGTGTGCTACAATCAAGAGAAACAGTTAGCATGAAATTGTTTATTCATTGATAGGTCAGATCAATAACATAAGCAATCCCCTATCATACTGTTTTATTTTTTATTCCGGTCCAGAGATGTTGTTCCGTTTCGCTTTGGTCTTAATCCCCATTGATGATGTTTAAGTTTGAGTTAAGTAACTCGAGCATTTAAAAATGTTGAGAAAAGCTCCACAATATATATACCAATCGATAGAGCTCATCAAACTAAGTAACTTCTGTGAAGACACTTTGGGTCTAACTATAATGGTATGTGTGGTATGGAGGTTTGAATGGGTCAGGCCCACGAAAATAACAAAATTTTTTAAAAATTCATAAATTTGCAGAAATCAAACGAATTCGAAAAATCTTTTCGGAATATAGCAGTTGAAGGGCAATACTTCATTTTTACTTCCTAGAGTACCGTGCTACCACTTTATCATGCTACCATATGGGTCCATGGTATACCACCTATATGGTACTCGAATGATACTATATCAAGATGGATATCATTCGACTCGAAATCAACTGAAGAGTAATATTCGAGTCCATTTCTACCATTTTCAGCAAGTGGTTTCATTATACCATCATTATAATTGGCTATAATCACCTATCGAAAATGACCAAAAATGGGGTATTTTCAAATGACCATAAAAGGCGATAGACTAATCCTTTTTTCAAGCGGCTTTCAGCATATTACTCAGCTCGATAAGGGCTTTCGTTTGATATATAACATGATGGGTATTGGCTACCAAATGATAACTTGACCATATGGATCGCTACCATTTGGTGCCATACCATGTTTGGTATCGTTCAACTCTAAATTTTATGGAAATAAATAATAGATATCTCTAGCTTCAATTTGAGCCCATATTTTGGTAGACCACTTATGGAAATATTCTCGTATCATTTTTCTGGAAATTGATATTAAATTTTAGTTTTTGAGGTACCACTCTCATACCATAATAGACAACCATAAGGTGTCTTCACAAAAGTTGCTCAGTTTTTCAAGGGCTATCGATCGATGTATCGTTTGAATTTTTCCGACCGATTTTGTAAAATTCGACCCTCAGGCCACGCCTATTTGATTGATTTTTTTTCAAAAGTGTCCCGCCTAATTAATGCTTTTTAGGACTGATTTTAGGGTAATTTGATGCGTAGAATTCGAATATAGCATTAGATTTTCGGAACTTCTCCTAAAATTTTTCAGGAAAGTCGATTTTATGCAAAAAATGGGGGGTCGGTATACCCCCATTTTTGACATCAGGACCCCTTCCTGACCCAGCAGGTGGTTGTTGCTCGGAAACCTATATACCAGAAGATGCCCAATTACATGGGCTACTTTATGCCTTTTAAATTTTTCGAAAATCTTTCATAGCAAAAAAGTTTTCTTTGTACCCCCTGAGGGGTGTCAAATCGTGAAAATGCTCAACTTTGACCCCCACCTAGCCCCGCCCACTTTTGGGGGCGGGGCCTGATCTCCCCATTTTTGTGATTAGGGTCCATGGATGTATCCACCATATAAGTTTGGTTCGGATCCGAGACACTTTTGCAATTGTCCAGCCTTTGTTCGGGTTACTCAAAGAATGCGTCTTAAGTAAAAGAGAAGAGAAACTGATTTTATTCTTGAAAAATAAAAGCTTGTAGCTCAACGAGACAAGCCATTTCACCCATTTTGAGCAGGAAATCAAAATTGTGCAATGATCAAATTATCATGATTCCACAATAATGCAACCTTCATATATAAGTTAGAGAAATCGTGAGGATCAAGCTTTATGAAGGTTAAAGTTATTTGGAACATGAGATAAATTTTGAAAACTCAACATTCTTGAGTTGTTTATTAGCTAGCTACATGTTTTTTTTCCAAAATTTTCTAATTACTCAAAGAAAAGTTTCCTCCATTCGAGGAGATTTTTATCCGAGTACTTTGAGTTATCTAGTCCACTAGCAATACCCGAATAACTAATGACCATAATAAGTTGTTATCTATGTGCCAGAATATCAAACTCTGTGTCTGCGCTCAGCTAAAGTATGCCGGTTTCGTTTTTCTCCTATTCTCTCATCTTGACGTCTCCCATTTTTGTGCTCATCATTATCGTGTCTTGCCTTATTTCTCTGTTATCATTCACTTTTCGTGTTTATTTTTTCTTAAAATTTCTATTTGAAAATCGAAATAAACTTTTTCTACTTAAAAAATGCAGCATCCGCTCGTCTCTCTTCGGACGAGACAACCTGATTTATAATTCGTCGCATTTTGCAAAATTGGGACCCGGACATTCTAATTTTTTTTTGTTGATCTAAAGATCTATTCACACTTACTCAGCGTAAAAACTGCCTATCCGCACCGACAGTTGCCGATGTCCGCACTTTTTTCCCGACTGGCACGGATCGGCAGTTTCTCGCGAAAACTGCCGATTCGCATTCACTGGCATTTGTCGGTAGTTTGAAAAGTGCCGATCGAAACGGACAAATGCCTATGTAAACTGTCGGTCGGCTCGGGTATACATGCCGATCGTCAATTCAATAGCAAATGCCGACAAATATCGACCGTTGTGGATAGGCAGTTTTTACGCTGAGTATGAAACCCATAAAAAGCTATCTTACGAAGATAAATTATTAGTTTGGATACGAAAGCTCAATACCTTCCTTAGCAACAGTGGTAATCATGAATTTTATTTGAGATGCACATTTCCAAAGTTTGAGATGACATTTCGTTAAAGCTAGCAATTATACAAAAATCATCAAATTTCAGAATCTTTAGTAGTAGCGATAATTACACCGTCTATACTGGAAAATGCAAGTGAACCTGCAGAAATTGCAGCAGAAAGAAGCTCATCACAGCGACAACAACCAGAAAGAAAATGAGCGTTAAATTTCCATTCCTAAATGCTCAGTTATTAGAATATTTATCAAAATTAGTGAGATCTCAAAGGACTGTTTGAAAAATGCGTGACATGGAAAATGAGGCTAAGGTTTGGTGGGGTAAATCATGTTCAGCCTTACTTCTCTATTTCTTCAACCTTATTCCTACCAAAAATCAGTTTCATGGTTTCGCTTATTATACCATATAATTTTGTCTTATTGAATGTCGCGAATATGTATCAAATGTAGTCATCATTAATTTGTTTTTTCTTTCTTAAAGACGATGTTGATATATGTGCATGCGATTATGTTGATAATAAATTTTCTCTAACATTTATATTGCAATCATCAATTCATAAATAGATTTCAATTCCATTTTTAAACTTAGTACTCTTAGAGTCAAAATATTCATTTCGAATACTTTTATAAATTACTAAATATAAGAATAAATTCAGCTGTGCACACTATTTGAATATATTTAATTTAAATAATATAATAATGTATATATGCCCTTATGATGAAAATAACCGATTAGTTAATAGACTGCTTAACGCAGATCATCTTCTTAATGAAGTTACTTGCACAGGTTAGATGATACATGGCCAAAAACATAATGCATAATCCCCGGGGAAAAGCGTTACAAAATTGTAACAAAAGAGCCGGAGGTTTCATTCAATTTAACTGATTGCCAACCCAATAAAAAGAGGGAAATATAAAAATTTTGGGGCCCCAGACTTTCTATTTTGTGAATACAAACTCCGGGGCCCGCGTTTCGCGCAGATCCCTGTTAATCACTAATTAATGTAATTTAGCCTTCGTAAATAGCACATCGCATTTTAATTCATTCATATTTGCCCTAAGATATGAGGGATTAAGTAAGTATTTGATATTGTCACTGATATTATAAGCTATCTAAAAATGTTTAGAACTATTCACATCTAATTGGTTGGATTTAATTACCTCTACTATACATGTTATTAATTTTATAACAATATTTCTCGTATTTAGAATGATAAAAATGTTAACTGGAAAAATTGAACATCATTCAAAAATTTTACGGCTAATAATGGTTTTGTTGATGGTTAATTGTGCCCATGCAATGTTTTTATTCATAGTGGTAATTTTTGGCTAAATCACATTGTTGAATATAATAAAATTATATCATCATTGAAATGGAATTACTTTTACAATTTTTAGCATTTATTAAATTTCTATGCTATTCTCAAGAAACATTGCTGCACTATATCTAAGGTTAATAAAAACGGTGGAGTATATTATTTCGAATTGGTCTACATTGACACTGAGGTATGTGTTTGTTTTATTTTATCTATAGTTTATAATATTCTTCAAATTCCTTAAAAATATTTACTCATGTTTTACCAAATTTTTATTATATAATCTACCAATTATCGGTTTGATCAAACACTTAATAGAGCAATGAAAACAACAGCAATAAACTGTCTAAATAAACTAAAGAATATGGGATTTGTTAGAGAATAATGGAGAATTGATTCTACAAATATTTACAATGAATTTTTTTAGCCATGGATTGATATAGTAAAAGCGATAACATCCGTGATGATAAATGTTTCAAAATTCTTATTGTGTAAAATTGCCATACGTAGGGCGCGATCATTTTCAATGTAAGTTTTTTTTTTGCATTTTTATATTTAACGAAAATGTTCTACTTATGCACAATAGGCATTTTTTGTTTCCAGTTACTCGGCTTAAAATTTTAGCTAAAATAGTTTAGCTTATAAATTAATAATTTACGAGTATTATTAAATTTCAGATATCGAAGTCAACGAGTTTCGATTATAATAAAATTATTCTTCATTATTATTTGCATTTTATATTCATGCTTTATTATCTACCAAACTATTCGTTTAGCTGACTCACTCTTACAGAATAAGTCATCAATAAGGGATTATCTTGATCTTTATGAAATGACGTATCGTAGTTATGTAAGTTATAGGATAAAAAAATTAGAAGATACGATTTTAGTGCATGCAAATTTACTGATAATTTTAATCCAAACAATTTTGCATTTATCTAGGGACCGCCAGCCATTCTACCAAATTCACTCTGGCATTATATTTCCTACATTTTTCAGGGGCTGAGGTGCCCCTCTAACTATTCCCATCGAAAAAACCGCGAAAAAATACGTCACTGACAAAAAAATTGATAAAATTTAACGCGAAAAATCGCTCTTTTTCGTGAACAAGGGAAAGGGGCGTGGCCTATCTGCAAAAGACATTGTGCCGCTCGCTCCCCCTTTCTTTTCCTGCCTTTGGGAATCCTTTTCTCTGCACTCTCTTTCGTTTCAGCATTGGCTTCTTTTATATTTTCGCGAATTATCAGGATCTCAGCTCGGCGCCGCAGGATTTTTCTGATTTTTTTACCGAAGACGGACAATTGACCAACTAATCTAAATATGGAATAAAAAAACATGTGCCTTTCAAAATATACCTACAGTGATCCAATTTAGTAAAGGCAAAAAAATGGTCATTTTAAAATTAATTTTAAAAATATTTTTTGATAAAATTTCGTTTTTTTCTTTTGAATAACGTAATTAGGGAGTATCAAATTTTATTTTAGTCAAGTTTTCAGACGACTTTAACGATCCTTTGTCAAGATACAGTACCGCAAAGGCGAGCATCTATTATTGCCTCGGAAAAAATTCGGCGCCGCAGGATTTTTCTAATTTTTAAATATGTTGTACATTTCAACTAGATGTACCGATTCATCAAAAAAAAATTAATGTGCCTTTTTTATAACTCGAAATATTAGCATTGTCGTAATTTGACGCGCATTTGCGGACTTTTTTCGCACCCCGATCAATAAATCGATATCACCACGTGAAAGAGCAGTATCGAATTGTATAGTAGGTACCGATAAATTACTAAAAACAAAAAAAATCGGCGATAATCGAAAGGGTTATCGACTATGGACAATATTGAATCAAGTGAAAGGGGTGGGGCTTGGCGGTCCCTACATTTATCGAACATTTTTATTCTCAAATTTTAGGCCTTCAATGAAAATATCTCTGCCAATATCATTAATTGGATTATATCGCCCATTATGTGTATCAGTATCATATATCTACAAAAAATGTTCAAATATGCATATGCAAAAATGACAATGAATGAATGGAAATGTGGCTTATCTATAAATAAATGCTTAAAATTGCATGTAAGTCTATAAATAAAAATGCATTAAATATAGTTAAGTACGAGTGCACCAAAATAATACCTCAATCTAATTCAAAGAAAATATCAATATTGAAAATTATAAAAATACCAGTTATTCTGGCATAGATAAATAGTAGTAGACCATCTTAAAACATTACACATTTTGATTGACAACGACGTTTGATTCTACAAAATTACTTTATTCTATTGTCGATTGTAAACGAGGTGTCCATCGCTAGTGCCCTTCGCAACAGGGAAGGTGCGAAACGCGTCGCGTCCTCATGCGTTGCGGCTTCCATTGTGAAAAGCATTTTTCACACAAAATTCTCATTATTTTTTATTTTCTGTCAAAATTTCATAATTACCCGCTAATTAGTGGCAATTAGTGTTAATTATGGTTAGATTGCCGATTGTTGAGTGAAAATTTGCTCTTTTATTTCGTTTTTAGCGATTTCTCGACGATTTATTGAAATTTGAACACTTTTAATGATTTTCTTCAACAGAAATTTTAAAGTTAGCGATAATTGGTAGATATTTAGAGAATCATTACAGACACAGACTTCAATTTCGTCTTATTCCGTGTTTTTCCCAGTTTTTCGCGAGTTTTTTATCTTGTTTTTCGATCAAATGATTTCTTGAGCATAGTTTTCAGGCATGAGCAAGTCCGATCATTTGCGTGCCGTCCTGCAACGAGCCTCTTCAAATCAACGTCACCGTTCTCTTCAAGTTCACCTGCCACTCGTCTAGAAATCGCTAAAAACGAAATAAAAGCAAATTTCCACTCAACAAATCGATAATCTAATCATAATTAGCACTAATTGCTATTAATTAGAGGATAATTGTGAAATTTCGACAGAAAATTAAAAAAATAAGGAATTTTGTGTGAAAAATGCTTTTCACAATGGAAGCCGCAACGCATGAGGACGCGACGCGTTTCGCACCTTTCCTGTTGCGAAGGGCACTAGCGATGGACACCTCGTTTACAATCGACAATATTTTATAACTAAATATAATTAAATCAATGAATAGGCACACAATTTAGAGATGCATTTTTTAAAAATAGTGCCAATCTATAAATTTATAATTATATAATTGTTTAAATCGATATTCATAAAATTTCATATAATCTGCGAAATAATAACAATGAATGTTTTTCCCTCGTTCTGGATTGTTCTTTGGTACTTAACATCAATAAAAGATGGATGGTATATAAAAGACTACGCAATTACTAACATTTTCGTAAGTTCAAATCTTTTAAATGAATATCTATGCATATAAAATAACTATTCTATGAGATATAGTTTGTATCATAATATTAAAACTACATTTTATATTTATAAATTTGTTAATTTTATTTTTTCGGAAATTAATTAATCAGTTTCAGACATCTATTAACACTATAACTTATCTAAGCCCATCATTAAAGCTGATTACCTTAATTCGTCTCGTTAAAAGTGTCACCAATGTAATTATTTTATCATATTAAAGAATATCAAAAATAACGAATTTGTAAAACCACCATCACTCGTTTGATAGTTTTTCAGGTCTCAAAGAATGAAAACAAAATTTCGCCCCAACAAAATATGAATGCAGAAAACAATGACAATAATCCAAATATTGGAATATCAAGAATAGAATGATGAAATATATTAGCTTATTTAGATCTCATCAATAAATGAATTATTTATTCATTACAATAAAATATTATCTTCTTTTGAATATATTTCACTACAAAAATAAAATTTTCTAAAGATTTGGCTCATTGCTTTTTTATTCTTTCAAAACTTCCCTTCACTCCTTCTCGACCCAGATCTTTTTTTTTATTCATTTCATGTTTCTATCCCAGATCAAAACATTTTAAGGATGCAACATATGCAATCTGATCTAATAATAATGAATTACGAAATAATAAAGCAGACATTTGCCCTAATTATAAGGCTATTTGCCTTTAGAAGGACGAAATCTTAAATGAGTCCATCTTTTTCACTCATTCCCTCTCAGGTTGCAATTTTCGTTCTATTCTCCAAAACTGACAATGTTTTTTAATGTCCATTTTATAATATCTTGATGAATTATAAGATCATATATTATGACATATACATATATATATATATATATATATGAAATGCTAATATAATCAAATTATTTTAACACGTATCATAGTCCGTTTGATTTTTATTATTTATTATAAAAAGCGAATGATATAATGCATTCGAAAAAAATTACTGTGAGTTGGAGATAGGAAGAATAACATTAGAATTATAACATCTAATCAAATTCCAAATAGCCTTTACATCATTTAGAATTATTTGTCTATTTTTCTTGCTAATGATAAAAAATGAAATTGGTATGATGAATGTTATGGGATAATTGATTGAAACCTCCGTATAGGCTTGAATATGAGTTTGAACAATTTCTGCCCTTTCGATTGAGAAATACGATTGGTTACCGCCAAGAAATAAATCTATCTGCCGCATTAATTTAACATAAAGAGAAAACCAACATTCGTGATAAAACTGACCAACCTTAATGTAGAATGAGTAATTATATTTATTAATATAACCAGATCTAAGGAACATTTTCGTCAGACGCAGAAAAAATATTTGGAGGATAGGTCGCACTAGCAAAAGCTTAATGATGGCGTGATATTTTTAAAATATAATTTTCTATTAAATGGTTAGCTAGAGATACAAAATGCTAAGAATATATCCATATAGGAAGTAGGCCACTTGAAAAATCGGACAAAAGCTTTCCTTAGAACTCAATTTAACATTCTTACGATATTAGTAATGAACAATGGCATCGCTTGTATCATTATTGTTATATCGGTCGTTTTCAGGGTGATTGGACTAGTTTTTCGAATTTTTATAAATATTAGGATATACATCATAATAGTGAATGCTGAGAAAAATATTTGTAACCAACTATCAATCTGTAAGCGCAATTAAATTGAAATTTATCTATTTCTTTAAAAATAAGATCAATTTTGGGTATCTTTTCTAACGATAGCTTACATATGTGAAAATAGAAGCATAACTCGTCGGATCAATATCATTTCGAACCGGCGCACTAATTTTGGCGATATAAGCAATAAAAACATATATACTGATCACCATGCTTCCAATATGGGAATTCCTAAATGAATGAGTTCACTTTGCCAGATTAACCTCTTATATATTTTATGTGGATATTTTAAATAAATAATGCTATTAACATAATTACTTACTTCATTAATATGAAATGTTGTATTCTCCAATCGAAAAATACAACAAATCTTTGAAAGCAGAGATAGAAGTCAGCAATTTGCAAAAATCGTACTGGAAAATTTGACGGTTGAATACGACAATAGAAATGGTTAGCTTCTTCACTTATTTGAGTTATTTTGCCAGAATTAGTAATATTGATGCCATAGTTTGCCTCAACGTTAAAAGGAATAATAAATAATAGTGCAAATATATTAGAAAATTCCATATAGCACAAGATTGGATAATATGTAAGCTTAATAGGTATTGCATAATTTTTCTCGTAAAATGTGAAACATTAAACTTTTATATTAATTTCCTTATAAGCATTATCGCTCCATAAATTACTTCACTTGAGCTAGATTACCGTAAAACCTCTAATAGAAACCCGGGGACTTCTATTCTTCAACCTCCAAAAGTCGAAAAATTCAAAAATTTCAAATCGCCATAGCTCACCATCTATATATCGTAGAAAGATGAAATCAAAAGTAAATATGCTTCAAATATTCTAAAAAAAAATTATAAAAACACTTCTTGAAATGATTTGAGTTGACTAATGGGTACTTCTGACGTTTTGGAAGATGACCTCTATTGAAGAGCGGGACTTCTAATAGAGGGGGCTTCAATTATAGGATTTACGGTATATAAATATAGTTTGAAATAAATTTGTTCCTAGTGAAGCGAGACCATAAATAATATTGATATTACTTTAATATTAGATTATCATGAATATTTAAAATTTTTACCTTTCTATCAGATTCATATAATCCATACAAAACACGCAAAAAAAAGAATATTTATCAGAATATTAAGGAATATAGTCGCAGATTCAAAATCATCAAAAAAATCCAAATATATACTGAGTGATTTGATCAATGTTTCAATAATAATACAATTATATATATGACTTAATGACTGAATAGGACCATCATATTTAGGAAAGTTTACACATCTATCATAGTCTTGAGAGTCATTTTCCATTATGCTCTTCAATTAAACAAAGTAAATAAGTAATATTAAATTAAACAACAATATTACACATATAATTTGTAATTTTCAAATAGAATGCCGATATATATCGGATGTTCGGAAAGTCCTGTCCGATATTAACATTGTGTCAATTTCTTTATTGAAACGTAACTTTAATCAATGATATAATTACCACTATTATCTAAAACAAAAGCCCAACGAATGGGGAGATCATTGATGCCCTTTGCACAGAGATTGAAGGGCTGCAGGTCAAAAAAGTTTGAGATGCCGTTTTTAGAGTATGATAATTATTGAAAAATTTTCCAACCAAGAATTTTTTTTAGATTACGAAAAAGATTATAATCAGAAGGAGTGAGACCAGAAGAATAAGATGGGTAGGGTACCGTTTCCCAACCAGGCGTTTCTAGTTTGTTCTGGGTCTCCTTTCCTAAATGAGACCGAGCGTTGATATGAAGCAGGTGAACATTCATACGTCCAGACCGATTCTCTCGGCCGATTTTGATCAGATTTTCGAGCTGATGAGTGTAGGTGGAGCCCGTGACTGTGGCAGTAATTCGGAGTATAGCATCCCTTCTGAATCCCACCAGTAGCAGGGGAGAATCTTGCGAGGGTGCAGGTCTGGCTTCGCCGCAGTTGGCGGCTCTGATCCACGTGCAATCCAAAAGGCAGTGCGTGTGGTGTTCTCATAGAGGATCCAGCTCTCATTTCCAGTCATTAGATTTTTCAGAAAGTCCTTTCGGTGCGGACAGAGGAGGAAAGACTGGAAATGTTGAACCCGGTGTTAATCCATTAGAAAGAATCAGTGAATACCTATGCCCAGAATAGATGATGACACTTTATAGACAGTTTTATTGCAAGCTTCATGATACCTCCACAATATTATAATAACCATTTGTCATAGAACCGCTTTGATATATAAATAAAAATTTTTGAAAATCATCGGACAGGACTTTTCTGAACACCCTAATATATATTTCCCGATACTTATACGATATAAAAAAAATACTTGTATGGTATAGGAAGCCGAGAAAGTTCGTAACATTCGTAACGTTCATAACAAGAAAACTAGAAAGATATTAAGAACTTTCATAATAACATTTCCATCTCCCATAGATTTTGTTACGAATGCTGCGAGAATGTTAGAAACTTTTAAAATTGCCTATGATATACCTATTATTTGTCGTTGTTTCAAAAGTTCTATCCAAATTATGGGTGGAGTTTCTGAAGATAAGATAAATGCGTCTTTCTTCACAACTATATGTCAACCTCTACTTAAAATTATCTCTCTACAAGTAACAATTATTGCAATTATCTAGTCGATTATCCATTGCCTCTTTGAAATAACATATCAATTCAAAAAAATAAAACCTATTAGGCGTATAGTTCATTGAAAATAAATTGAACAGAAAGGGCTCCTTTGTGAGTAACCTTTCTGGGTTAGATGTTAGCTCGGGTTGGTTAATAATTAGCTGACAAAGATACAGACAACTCTCGAAGACATCCAAAAGTGATGAGGGATAATTGTAACTCAAATAAATATTATTCAAGATATATTTTTAATATAAGCTCTCTTCCTCCTGAGCATGCTGCATTTGAGTGAGCAATGACATTTTGTATGACATTCGCAATTGAACAGATTATTGTTCAATAAATTAAAAATCCCTTATTTTGTTTATTTATAATTCCTAATCACTTATCAAAATTATTAGCTTGATAATAAGCAGACTTGGAAGTTTGTCGATCCGATATGTGAATCTTGTTGAGAAATATCATAGCCCACTTTTAATTCACTATTCGTTATTATGGATAAGAGAACATTAAACAATGGCGAATCTTAAGCCGGATCGAAAACTTTCAAGTCTGATGATAAGATTTTTCTCGCAAAATATTCGACATCACTATTCTCTTATCAATTCCCATACAATGTGACGCTTGTTTTCTTACTCCCAATGATTATTGATTTTTTTAAATTTATTTACGCATGAATGCAGGATTTATTTTCTAAATCAGTACAAATTCTTAAATTAAAAAATTAAAGGATAAAAATGGTCTATATCGGCATCGACCTGGGCACGACATATTCGCGTGTTTCCGTGGTTGAGGATAGACGGCCTGTTGTGATTGTTTCTGACGATGGTCTGTTTTTATTATTTTCTAAGAATATTCTAAAATTTTAGGCAACCTCAACATTCCTTCAGTAGTCGCGTATTGTGAATCGGAAATTTTAGTCGGTAATGATGTTTTGCACTGCAATACAGACCTGTCGAATATTCTATATGGTGAGAAAAATTATATTTCTGAAAAGTCATGATAAAGTTCATTAAAATAGATTCAAAACGTTTGATTGGCTGGAAATCTCTGGTTGATTTGCCCATTGCTGGAAATCGAAATCTTTGGACATTTAACGTCGACACGAGAGATGTAAGATATTCATGACTTTCTTCAAAACTCTAATCTTAGGATGTTTGTGGATATGTGTTGAACAAGGGAAAACCAAATGAACGGTTTATAAAGGCAGAAGAAGTTTCGGCGGAAATTTTGAAGAAATTAAAGTCTACAGCTGAAGTAAATAATGATGATTTTATAGTGGAAGCTAAAGAGATATTTGTTCAGAAATATCTAAATAAACAAGTAACTGGTGCCGTTGTTACAGTGCCTGCATTATTCAATTCTGACCAGATCTCTGCAATAAAAAGGGCTGTCGAATTGGCTGGTCTTGAATTGAAATATTTACTACACGAACCTACTGCAGCTGCGATTGCTTACAATCATAAAGCTAAATTAGGAAATTCGAAGATTTTAATCTTCGATTTTGGAGGAGGTATTTAGCTACAAATTCGTGTATTTACCATTTGATTTAGGAACTCTTGATATAAGCATCGCTGAAATAAAGAACGGAAAAATCTGGGTAAAAGCTGCAACTGGTGACGGTCACTTAGGTTAGGTTTGGAATTGTTAATGAAGAATCGATTATCCGAATTTTTAGGAGGTCAAGATATCGACAGCAAAATAATGAAATATGTAAACGATATTTCCATACAAGAATCGGAGTTTGATATTATTCAAAGACCGAGACTTATAAAGCGACTTCGGACTGTTTGTAGGGAGGCTAAAGAAGCTCTTTCATTCCAAATCGAGTCATATAATATCAATGCAAGAATCTTTTGAATTATTTCATATTGAGCTGAATAATATTATAGGCAAATTAATTTTAGATGGATATAAACGATGAGCGAGAAATAGATGTAGAACTAACTAAAGTTAAACTTAACGAACTATGCAATAAAATATTCAACAAATCGATGGAATCAGTTGATAAAGGGCTAAATACTGCGCGAATATCATCAGAGCAGTTAGATCATGTGGTGATTCATAATTTTATGTTCAATAATCAAATAAAGTCAATCCACTTCATTATAGATCTTAGTTGGTGGATCAACTAGGATTCCAAAAATTCAAGAACTTTTGTCGCATAAATTTGATCCTACAAAATTAAAATTTGACCTAAATCCCGACGAGGCTGTAGCTCATGGAGCCGCGATTATCGCAAATACTTTAGAGGTTTGAAGATACATCATTCATTACTAAAATGGAAGTGATAATTTCAGAAAGGCGTTGAAATCCCATTGATTAACAATACAATGAATGAATTAGTCCAAAATATCAATAATTTGCAAATTGGTGGAGACATCTCATTCAATAATTCACATAAAATTTTATTTTACCGTAAGAAATTATGTTGAAAGCTAAAGTAAGAGACTTTGAAACAATTCGTAATCATTTAGTTTGTTATCGAAATATTGATAAAGATGAAGAAAGAATATGCTTGTTCAATTCATATACCTGCTCAGTCGAAGAGATTGCAAAATTCCACAATTGGCATCTTCCATATAAAGCAGCAATTACACAGAATAAAGTAAATTCTTATGCTCGTTATTTTGAATAATTTCTCATATTTTAGATTTTTGGAATTAATAACAGAAATAAATCATTTGAAATATATGACTTGAATACTCGACAAATTTCGACAGGTCTTATCAACAAATCCATGAATGATCGATTCAAAGAATTTTACAGGCCCAGATCCTCCCGAATGGCGTAGGGCTGTATCTGTGGCTTATTTCAAAGACAAACTGTATTATTTGGGTGGATGTGATCCTAAAACAAGGAAAGCTACGAATCGAGTTGATGTAAGAAGATTGAATGAAAGTCCATGGAATAATTAATTCAGGTTTTAATAGATGGAAAATGGCAAGCAGGACCTACTTTTCCTTTTCCAATTAAATCTGCTCAAACAATAACATGCGATGAAATTTTATACGGTCACATTATGGCATATTCATTATTGTAATTATGGATATTCAGCTATTGATGGTCATGAAAGTAGAAAGATATATCGATTATCAGACGATGAACGGGAATGGATTGAAATTGGAGAGATTCCAGAAGAACGAGATTTTTTTGGACTTGCATCGCTAAATGGAAAAATTTACATAGCTGGAGGATGGAAAATGTTAATATTTTATGAGAAATAATGCATCATTATATATTTAGGCGTGGTGTATCAGAATGCTGTCTGTGTTTCGACCCCTCAGCTCCAGTTGACAGTCGAATTTCTCGAATCGCTGATATGAATTATGCAAGATCTCATCATTCGCTCATTGTCGCTAACGGGAAATTGTATGCAATCGGAGGGTGAGCTGATATTTTGCACATCTTTATACGAAATATTCGTTAATTTAGATATAAAAAATACCCATGTGAAAATTTTTGTAATTCAATCGAGGAATATGATCTACAAACGAATAAATGGCGAAAAGTAGAAAATTAACATAAAATAAAGGCTGATTATAATAATCTCAAACTTCATATTGAAATTCTATTCAATAAAATGTGAAATAATAATTTAATTTCAATGCACATGATAAAGACATCCAAAAGTGATGAGGGGTAATTGCAACTGAAATAAATATGCTCTAAAATATTTTAGTTCAAGAATTCTGTAACCAAATCCAATATTTCTTTCATAATAATCTCAATCCATTAATGAATTTCAAAGTTAAACGGGCTTGGTGTTTTGGCGTGTAGGTCTTGTGGATGGCTGGTTGATTGAACTGTGGTAGTGCTTTTATTATCTCAAACTTGGGTAATTAAACCTTTATTAATAAAAGAAAAATATATAATACAAAATATACAAAAAAAAAATTATAAGTTGATGTGCGGCTGCCTATTGAGGCGATTATGTCCATCAGAATAGGCAGCTCTTACAAAGCGAATAGGCAGAGAGGCATATGCTTAGAGAGCGCAATTGATATTCCCGATTTGAATACAAAGTCATGGAAGTATTTTTCTAGGATTCTGTAGGGCTAGACAGGATTATAGCAAAAAACCGCATGAAAAACGGATCAGTGTAACCAAAAATATGAATTTCTGAAGATAATATTCGAAAATCTTTTTGCTTGGGGATTTTCATAAGGAAAAAAGAGTGCCATGCCTTTACACGCAACAGAGCAAAGGCTATTTCAAAGAAAGAACGGCTTTGTAAGGACGTTTGCTTGAATTCCTTTGCTTATTTCCGGAATATTCTGAAGTTTCTATGGGTTTTATCATTCCTAAAGTGATAGGTCACGTTCATTCTGCAATTTGAGCGCAGAAATCCATGAAACAAGTGCCAAATAGCTTTGTATTGCGTTATTTCAGCAAAAATAGCTTCGTAAATTTTTCAAAAAAAATTACGAAAAATCACTCGTTGAAAGTCTAAAGAGAAAATAGTGTTCGCTAAAAACGCGGCAGCAAAAACGATAATGGGGGCTGATGGCTCGTTTAGACTGTTGAATGCTGAAGACATTGAGTTTCCGAATGTTTCGCGAAATGTTGTGAAAAAATCATCGTTCGAATTGCTAATATCTCTCAGCATTTGTACAGTTATGATTCGTTATAATGATGATGAAAAAGGAAAAAAATAAACGAATGCATTATTATGGTAATTCGAAAAGCTTAGTGCTGAAATACCTGTTTTGAATAAAATTGATACCATATTGGATCTTTAACATCACATATATTATAATGAGCAGTTTCTTTTTATATAGACTTTTATCCATTCTACAATTATTAATTAACGTGAGTTTTTTCTAGAATAATGTTTTGTATCCTATCTTATTTATAACTTAATTTCGAATAGATTAGATTGATTTAGATGAATGTGATTTGTAATTTCTTAAAATATGCATATATTTTTTTATCTTTCCTTTTCAACTTTCAGATAAATTAATGATGATGAAACGAACCTTATTGTTTGAGTTCATCGCTAACTCTTACTTTATTTGCGATCGTCATTTCATAAAATTTGACATTTCCGAGTGTACGATATCAATTTCACAAACATAGATGTTGATGATAATAGGAGTTCGATCGATTGTATAAAATAGCTCAGACTTAGCAATCAACCCTTCTTTTCAGGGTTTAAAAGAAGATGAGCATGCGCATTCTTTTAAATTTCTGGCATTTGATTCGTTTCTATTGAATGACAATCTGTGCTCGGGGTCCACAAAACTTTTGAAATTTTCAAGATTTTCCTATAGAAACCTTCTTCCTGCTGGGGGTTCCGAGAGTTTTATGGGTCCGGACACTGGATAATTCGTTACTTCGTAGCCTATGAAATAATATGGGGACAAAATTCTTCCTACTTTGCCTTATACCCTTATTAACTCTGATAATGAAGCAATGAATTATCCAAAATCCATACTGATTATATTTTCGTTTTAGATGCATATTTTTAGATTCTGTTTTTCTTTACAGAATAACAGAACGGGGTTTTGGATTGGTTCAGAAATACCGCTGAAAGAGTTATAAAGAAAGTATTTTGGTATTTTGGCCAGTAAGATAGGGTTCAACATGACTCAAAGGTGAAAATGCGTACTTTAGATAGATCTTGTCAAAGGATATTAATTATTTCAACATGAGCATGAATCTTCGAACTTTTCTTCCGGATTATTTTAGCCTTTCGTGGAAAAATTAATTGGATCTAACATTATGTTCATCATTGTTTCTTATTTTATCTACGATCGTCATTTCATAAAATTAGACATTTTCGAGTGTAAAATACCAATTTCACAACAGATGTTGATGATAATAGGAGTTCGATCTATTGCATAAGATAACTCATGCCTCGCAATGAATCGCTCCTCCAATGTTGAGATGTTAACTGGGCGCGTACATTTCTTTAGTTTCTGAAAATTCATCCATTACCGTTGGTTTTATTTTAGTTTCTGGTGTATATTCTAAAATCAACATTTTCATTTCAGAGTAGCATAATGGGATTCTGGGATTTTACCAAGAAGGTAGTAAAGGGCGCTGGAAGTTTTGTTGTTAACACAGTCAAAAATGTTGCCGAAAAAGTCAACGATATTACCGGCGTTATTACTGGAAAAAGAGTAAAATTTCATCGATTGTATAAATAAATGGTTTGAATAATTCAGGAAGAACAGAGAAGAATCGATGAAGAAATGGCGAGGATAATGCAGAGAGACGCCGAACGGAGAGCTGACATGGAGGCTGAAAAAGCTAGACATCAGGCTAATTTGGAGGTTATATTATTTTAAATATTGTTAGATATGATATGAAATCGGGCCTTGTTTTTGATTTTCGAAAGGCTTTCCTAAACTATGGGTTTTACATAATCAATTTTATGGATTATGGTTCTCCAAAGATTACAAACAGACTCATGCGTTTAAAATCTTTTTAAGTGATTAATATCAAATTTTTCTAGCATAGTTCATATTTAGCAAATATAATAATCGACTATTCAGAAAGCAAGATTAGAGCACGAAAGGGAGATAAAAAGACTCGAGAATGAACGGTTGATGCAACAAGCTGAGCAGGAGCATCAGCAACGTCTAGTTAGTTGAACTGCAATTGATTCGAAATGGTGGCTTGACATATTCAGGCTGAAATCGAGAGGGGAAAGCTGAACAGGATTATAGCTGCAGGGACTGCGACCCAACAACAAATTATAGAACAGAAGGAACTTGCCAGGGTTGCTGAAGAAAATGCCAGGAGAGAGGCTGAAAGGTTAGAAGCTATGAGAAGTATTGGGTTTGAAAAATCACATAAATGATGAAAATAGAATTTTAAAGAGAATTATTTAAATTATATAGTTGCTGGACAACGCATACCTCTCTCTACCGTACCTAAATCATTTTGATCATCATTACTCTTTAACCTCTGATATTCATTATGAAATTCGAATGATTTAAATCGTTTTTTTTGCGTTCCACATTTATTTGTCAGTTAAAGTTTACAGGAATATTTATTTATATAATTTTTTTTATTTATATAATTTTTTTTATTTATTAAACTCTTTAGAATCAACCAAGAACACCTCCGAGAAATGAAGGCCATTGACGAAAAGCTTGCACAAGAACATAAAGAGAGCCAACAGAGATTGGAAACAAGATTGCAGGAAATGAGGGAGGAAGCAAAAAGAGACAAGGAGCTGATAGATAATAACAAGAAGAAACAGATCAGACTGCATAGTGTTTGAAATTGTTAAAATTCGTTAAAATTCACAAATTTGTTTAGGAAATCGAAGAACAAATACGAGAAAGACATAAATCGGAGATGGGACTCTTGGACGAGTTGATGAACAGCAAGAAGAACAAGAGAGAGGAAATGGTATCATTGGATTTACCTATTGAAACAGCATTGTCTTTGAAAAATGTCATTGTTTCACGGTGATTGTGGTAAATTAGGAATTGTTTGAAGTTGAAGAACATCGAAAAAAAAAACATGAATCTGAATGATCACTCCAAAAGCTTCGGGGTTGAAATTCCGAACCATCATGGTTGGTGTTGGAATTCATTGTTAATGCATTTGAGTATTTATTTTAAAATTTAGAGTAAAGAATTGAAAGACGAAATCGCCAAGGAAAAGGAAAACATCGAGGATCGATACAAGGAGGAATTGAGTGCCTTGGAAACGCAGAAAGAGAGGGAAGCTGCATGGTACAACGGAGTGATGCAGCAGTTGAGTGCGGAATCTGATCAACTAGGTGCCAACCATAGAGAGAAGATGAAGGAGCTTAAAGACGATTTGGTAGGGATCTGGTTTAAATTAATTTTGAAAAATTCTCATCTTTGATAAACGATAGCGATGTTATCAATTTATCAATGAATCTGTCCGTTATTGTGTGCACACCGTTTGTACAGAAACGTAACTTCTCGACAGATATGACATACCTCTATTTCTGGCCTTGTTTAACACGTCGTTGACTACATTTTGCCAGTTACAATCATAGAATTATGAACTCCACATCGTACTCTAAAGAGTGAAGTGAAGTTGGAGCTTCGATTTTTATGAACTTCCGAATGTTCTGCTAGCAACGTCAGAAGTGATTTCTTTTTCAATCGAGAATAATGGAAAATTATTTCATCTGGACTCTCAATTTGAATTTTATTAATTCATAATTTGATATTTTCGTTTTCAGGAAAAAGCCAAACAGGAGAGCAATCGATTATTCGATGTTTACTTGAAGATAGCCATGGACCATACGAAAAACATGACTGACCTCTTTTTGCTTGTTTCTCAATGCGACGAAAAAAAGAACCTCAATGATATCGTAATAATTTTTAAGACATTGTTAAGCTCAAAAGTTTGCATCAGCCCGTGATATTCTGGTCATTGGTTCATTAACTTCTCTCTTCAATCCGATTCAAATAAGTAAATCAGTCACGATTGAAATTTCACAAAATTCGTTCGTAATTTTATCTGCATAAGTCATCTTGTAGAGATGAACGATCAAGAAAAAATTTAAAAGTAATGTCAAACTTTTGAGAGTTAATTAATTTATATCAAAGATTAAACTAATTGTTTAGATCAAAAATAACTCTAACATGATGATAGAAACTCAAACTCTCTCTCAGGAACTTCGGGATAAGGTAATGAATTATTATTATTATCAGTGAAAATTTCGATAAATCAGTAAAAATCGATAAACGCCTAAAAATTGTCAGAATTCAACTATACCTTGCTGCACAAATAAGATCAAGAATTATCATATTCCATTAGTGGAAGATAACTGACAATCTTATTTCAGATATATCTTGCAATTCCACTGGAAAATTCAGCTCCCGATCAAGAACAAATTCAAGATGCTGAGGTTGATATAGTTTATGTATTTTTGATATAATGAAGAATTGAAGTTTGCCAAAGAGGAATTGAAAAACCACCTCACTGCAGCATCGAAAGGGGTTAATGGGAACCTTCAACAACTCCGAATTATCAAAGTCGAAGAAATTAGTCAGGAAAACAAAGCTATCGTATGATTGCATATTTAGCCGAATCTCATCTCCATCATATTCAGGCTTGGCTGGATAATATGTTGGAAATCTATAAAAAGTTCTCTTCAGAAGTGAATAAGTTCAAGAAAAACGTAAGTATTTGTATAAAATTCAAATTAACGACAATTTAGGACCCTCGAGAATCTCAAATCACTACGTTGGAAGAATTGGAAAATAAGGTGCGCACTTTGCAGCTAAGTGTGCCCAAAATAAGGAACATGTATAGTGAACTTAGCACCTTGGCACTTCAGGTAGAAAATGCGAATTTTCCATTATTTGAAATATTCTTTAATTTAGCGAGCTCAAACGTCTGTGGCAGGTCTGACGGAAAATCCGAACCTCCCGATCGACTCTGCAAATTCAACAAAATCGAATCTTCCGATTAAGAACGATTAATGCTCCATTTTCTTCCATTTCTTTGGATTATATCATGAATTTTTGACCACATCTCCCATAGTAAATTTATTATAAAAACGAATTGAACATCATTTTTGTTAAAATATTTAGGTCGTATTTGAGATAAAACAAATATAGTATAAATGCATTGTATTACCAAATCATATTTTTCACTCATAATTGTTTCTTAATATTCATCCGCATAATTCTAAACATTCTATAGCATTATCCAATCTCGTTATTAACACTTTTGCAAATGTTTCAAGTAACTATCAGAAAAGCTCATATTTTCTAACAATAATATTTAACTCAGTTATTTTTAATGTGTATGCAATTTAATAAAGTTTCATATAATCGAAAGTGCATTAATTACAAACTCGGATTATTTAATGATGAAATTTTAAGATAAGCAAATAGTTGCTCATTATGTCCAATTCTTGAATCTTGTTTACGCCAGACTTGGGACTTTTGGTCAAATTTGGCCACCGCACCGCACCGCAGTTGCGGTGGAAAAGTCCCAAGTCTGGATACGAAACGAGATTGCAGGAAATGAGGGCGGAAGCAGAACGAGACAGGGAGCTGATGGAGAGGAACAGATCAGACTGCATAGTGTTTGAAATTGTTCAAATTCACAAATTTTTTTAGGAAATCGAAGAACAGGCACAAAAAAGACATGAATTGGAGATAAAATTACTGAACGAGTTGACGGAGAACAAGCAGATCAAGAGGAGTTATTGTAAATTTCGACTCCGACTTTCAAAACCCAACTCCATCTTGGCTTTGAGATTAATAAATAGAGGTCAAATTGTCGCAACATCTGATCTTCAAAGATGAGAATTTACTTGCAATGCTAGGATCTAGGGAGAGCTTTCGTCAAGCGAAGACAAAATATAGGGGATAGGTAGCAGGGTTGACACTGAGAATTCCGAATTAAAATTATAGAGCGTAAGCTGCAAATGCGCGGCATATGACAAAAAGTGGTAGTTAAGGATCCCAAAATGGGAAGCAAGTACCCTTCAACCACCGTATGCCATCAGAAACCTAGTCTAGGTCGACGATAAACCTTCTGAAATGGTTCTGTGCCAAAAATTAGCGCACAATTTTTCTTTGCAAAGACCTGTAAGCAGTTTGAAGTTTACGAAAATGTGGTTCCCTTGCAGTTCTCATCCTTTTTTTTTCATTTTCCCATACTATTTTCCAAAAAAGAGGATGCGAACTATAATGGATCAAATTCAATCGGTCAACTTTTTCACCCAAATATTTGCGAGAATTCGAAATGAAATGTGCCACTCTCAGATAGACAGGTCCCTTGCAACTGGCCTATAAAAACATCGATGGGAATTCAGTTTTTGTTCAGCTAAAAGCAGGGATGTACAGACTCGGACTCGTTGCAAGTTCAAGTTTACCTCGGCGAAAAATAAGCTCCACCTTCAAAACCCCCACTGCCATGCCCTGCGTTTGCAGTGATGATTTTGTTTGAAATCTCACCGATTTTCTCCCGAATTTATCATTTTATCGTAAATTTTTCTCGAGGAATATAAAATTTCAACGCCGTCTCTCTAGGTGCATCCCATCGAAAGTTTCCATTCTTCTCGACTGTTTTGAATACAATTTGACTGTTACAAAATGTTTCGTTTTTGCCTTTGACAATTTCATTTTTTTTTATTTTCGCTCATTCCTCATTTTTGTCATCTCTCAACTGGTCAGACGAGTTAATTTCTTTGAAAATTTCAATGGTCTTCCTCGGGCAACAACAATATGACGGAGCGATTTTTATCTAATTTCATCATTTTTCTATAGACAATTGTACCGTCAAATTGTAGAAAAAGCTTGCCGTCCTGCCGTCATTTTGTAGCTGCCTCTTCCTCAAAAATTTCCTGAAAATATTCTTTTTGTTGGTTTTTGACGAGGAATTCATCAGTTTCTAACAGAATTAATTAATTAATCCGATGATTTTCAGCATAATCGGCGATCAGTGACTGCAGCGAGTGCGTGTGCGATGTCCCCCCACAAGGAAGAGAACGGCTCGACGAAGGCCACCGTGGTTGAGGAGAAGCCTGTCTCAGTGCCTGCAAAACCCAAGCATCAGGCTCACTGCGCCAGCTCCACTCATCACAATCTCCCCATTCAGAAGGTCGGGGGGTTTCGAATATTGAAGACTGAAAATGACTGCTCCATGTTGAGCAGCAGTGGGAAAAAACGCCAGCAATTCTTGATGAACAGCTTATTTGCCTTTTCATCACTGATTATGATCTGACGCAATTAGATTGTTGATCTATCAAATAGGAAAATTACTGACTATTAAAGTTGTTAGTGGAAAAAACATTAGATTCCAAGAAACATAATAATTTATAACTGTTCTAGAACATTTTTAAAAAAAATGAAGAAATGAAGTGAATATTATTCCTGATAATTAGCAATAATTTACTTGCAGGTGACGGTGCACCCTCTGGTGCTGCTGAACGTGGTTGACCACTTCAACCGAGTGAGCAAGACTCAGAACGTGAAGAGAGTGGTCGGGGTGCTGTTGGGCTCGATGAAGAAGGACAAGACGCTCGACATCTGCAACTCGTTCGCTGTGCCCTTTGATGAGGACGAGAAGGACAAGAACACCTGGTTCCTCGACATAGACTATCTCGAGAACATGTATGGAATGTTCCACAAGGTTAGTCTTGTTTTTATCATTTTGAGGATCGATTTTGTTCCCAAAATTTTTTATCATGTTTTTATAGCAGAAAAATTTGAATCTGTCCAGATTCGTAGCAAATTTTATCGAATATGCGAGCTAAAATTTTAGAGATCTAGCCACTTGGATTACAAATTTATACAAATCATCCTGCATTTACGTTCTTTGAAACCGATTTAGAAACTTCAAAAACTCCTATTCAATCATCCAATAGCAAAATGCTTAAAATTCTAAAGTTTGCAATTTTATCCATTCTCCAGGTGGCTGCGAAGGAGAAGATAGTGGGATGGTATCACACGGGCCCGAAGCTGCACAAGAACGACATCTCGATCAACGAGCACTTGAAGAAGTTCACCCCGAATCCCGTGCTGGTCATCATCGAGGCAGAGCCGCAGCACAACGGACTCCCCACTGAGGCTTACATTGAGGTCCAGGAGGTTCACGATGTAGGTTTTTTCTCTAGTTTATTATTTTAATTTTAAAGATATTAAAACTGCCAGTGAGTAAGAACATTCTCATTTTGACGAATGAAATCTCATTTTCCTTAATTTTGGATTCGAGATTTCATGTACTTTCAGTTCAAACCTTATTTATTCTTCCCTTTTCATCCCTATTGAGAAGATTCCTCTTACCCTTTGATAGAAGTACTAACAATTTTTACCTGAATCAGTTTTCATCTCTCTTTCATAAAACTCACCAAATAATGTTCCAGGACGGCACTCCCCCAATCAAGACATTCGAGCACGTTCCGAGCGAGATCGGGGCTGAGGAGGCAGAGGAAGTCGGGGTGGAGCATCTGCTCAGGGACATCAAGGATCAGGTTGGAATTGGACAGAGAGTGATGAATGAAGGAAGAGAATTGCAGACCGCAGGAACTCTGTCTCAGCGCATCACGGACCAGTTGATGGGTCTGCGAGGACTGAGCGACCAGCTCGGACACATCGAAGAGTACCTGCTCGAGGTGGCTGATGGAAAACTCCCCGTCAATCATCAGGTCATCTACCATGTTCAGGTGGGAACATTATTACACTATTTTGAAAAGCGGTTTGATCAAGTGCTGAAATTTTCCAAGACGGACGTATATCACAGAAAATGATAAAGCAGAATTTCCCTCGTTGCATTCCCTCAAAAGTAGGAAATGAAAAATGACTAGTGAAAATTTTGTCCTACATACACGTCTTTTGAAAATGCTAACGCTAAAAGTTTTATGATTTGGGGCTTTCTTTCAGCACTGCTTTAGATTACAAGAATGTAGAATAAAAATTGCTCAAATTATCAGAATTTTCAAACGAATATTCAAACGCTCCTCATCTGTTCACTTAGTTTATACGTTTTCTTGAGACTTGTGACTGACTGACTGATGTTAAATTTATTCAGGAAGTTCTGAACCTGTTGCCGGACGTATCGCACCCCGACTACGTGAATGCGCAGAACGTGCAGACCAACGACCAGATGATGTGTGTCTACATGGGCTCTCTTGTCAGATCCATCATCGCTCTCCACAATCTCATCGATAACAAGGTAAGCAAATTCACTCATAACCATAACTAAACAATTGCAATTTTGTGTATTCTTGTCATTTCTATGAACAGCAATGACGCCCCAATGCTTTTCAATGTATTTGACATGTGCGCAGTCTTCTGAATTAAATAGCATATTTTTCTTTGTGCTTGTGAAGAGTGATAATTGTGTTATGCTTGACAGAAGCTCTTTGACACTAGTCGACAATTCTCACAGAATTATTCTCTCACGCTAAATTATCTCAAAATTCTTGAATCAATTATTTTCTTGCAGGTGACGTTGCAAAAGGCAGAGCGCGAGAAAGAGAACGGGGACTCGAGTGCTGCTGTGGGCACCGCAAATGGAACTGACAAAGACAAGAAGGAAAAGGAGAAGAGTGCAAATGGAAAGGAGAAAGACGAAAAGAAGACTGAACAGAAGGATCTGAAGAAGGACGACAAGAGCAAGGAGAAGAAGAAATGAGACAATCAGATGAACGTGAAACAGATCAGAAACGAAATTCTTCTTTCATCATTACTCATTTGTATCCTTTTTCTGAGCACATTGTTGTTTTTATCTGATTCAACAAATATTTTATCATTATTTATTTGCATTCAACTCTCTCATTTTATTCTTTTGTAACTGGGATCTTGTCCAGGTAGTCAAGATATAATTCAGCTCTGAATTATTTTTTCAATTTTTTCTACAGTAATTTATTGGAATCGACTGCACAAAGCCTGATTTTCTCATTTGAAGAAGATTTTACCAGTGATCGGTCATCAACGGTTGAATAAAGAAGTGATTCTATGCAATTTATGCAAATTAACAAAATTCATGGGTTATCGTAATACACCCTTTAGATATTTGAATATTTTTTACGAAGAAGCAGAAATTTTATATTTGTTTAGTTTTCCAAAACCAGAAAATGGACGATGAAATCGATTATGGCGATGCGTCCAAATACATCAACGATGAATCCATCGAAATGGCCTGGGCTGTCAAGGTGGCAATTAAAATTTGTTGGCTCTGTGAAATAGTCAAATTCATACAGCTCATTTCCCAGAATTGATTGTGAGAAGAATTCCACCTTTCGCTAAATCATCAGCTCAATATTGTAATCTACAATTTCGATGTTATTTGTTATTTTGTGGAAAATTTCTGTTTCAGGCAGCAGAGCGTGCGAATGTGCACATCAACCTGCTGATGTCGTGCAACACAGAGAGCCTCAAGTTGAACAATCGACAGGAGCAGATCCAACAGGCCTTCCGAGAAGACTTCCCCAATCTCGATGTCAAAAATGTGAATGAAGTTTTCATTTGAAAAAAAACATACTCCTCTTCGTATCTGATCTATTGAGAAGACAATTTGAATTCTTCGCAACGAATCAACATGGCGATATTATGTATGGTTAGGAATGGGCAGAGAAACTCATTTTGCCCACTGTTTCACTATGTTGCGAAGAATCTAAATTGTCGTTGAGAAAATGTTCAATTCGTTTTGAAAGAATTGGGAAGTAGTTTACTTTTTATTAATTTCAGGTGACCGAAGTCGAGTTGAAGCAGGGCGAAATGCGCGAGAAATGGCGGCAGTTCTGCGAGAAATTCAAAGACGTGAGAAATAAGCCGAGTTTCTTTGGATACATTCGAAGTAATTCAGGTGGAGGACTACTCTTTGGGCACTTTGATGCGGATGGACGCTGCACAGGCCTACAGCGAGAAGAATTCCATTGTTGTGCCCAAGGTATACAATTTTATCCAGCATAAAGTTTTGTAAACGAGAATTTCAACTAAATCCTTGCAAAATCAAATTTTTCCCGCTTCTTTGGAATTAAACTAGAAAATAATTGACGAAAAGGACGAAATAACATGACAAATTTACCTATTAGCCAGAGCTATCCAATAACTTCTTTGTCCTGTTTTCGATGTCTTTTTGTCGAAAAGTCGTGTCATTTTCGAATCATCTTTTGGCAAATGGAAAGCCTTTGGAAGTGGAATTTTTATTCCCATTTCTAAACTTCCTTTTCTTATTTATATGCAAATTGTTTTGAAACACTGATGATTCAGACAAATGTGTTCCAGATAATCTGGTTGGCGATCGAATCGACGCGGAATGCGGAGGGTCTGAACGAGCGATTGAAGCCGTCCATTGCCGAGGACCACAAGCAGAACTCGGCTCAGTTGTAGCAATCGTAGAGAGGGAGCGGTTTGCTGCTTTTCGTTATTATCTGTTATTTCCAACAAGAAATTTCTAGAATAAGTTTGATAAAAGTACGAAGAGGTAGATATTTGTCAAAAGAATCGTTAGTTTATTCTAGAAAGACCTTGAATTTCATTTGTTATTGTTGCTCAGACTGTATTGATAATTACAGTAACCCAGGGTAGAATTATGCAAATTTTTGGAAATAATTACTACATCTGCAGTAATATTGGTTAAATTTCTAAATCTAGAATACTTTTTTTACGAAATTTAAAAAGTTAATAGATAATTCTTGTGATTCTAGATTTTCCTGAAATCGAAGTCTAGATTTACAAAATACACGCAGTATCTCAAATAGCCCAGTGTTCGTTGAACCGGGTCAATTTTTAAAAAAATTTCTCAATCGTTTTAAATATTCTCTCATTTCTCTCAATTTCTACCTGTTGCCTAATTTTTACTGTGATTTATGGAAATGTTGAGCGATGGAAGCTCGTAATGAAAGGATTTTAAAATTGAAAAAGAAATCGCTAAATTAGAAGTGACGTGGGCCTGATAGTGTGCTGTGAGTCTTCAAACCAAATGTTTTTGCACCTAGTTTTGCCTGATTTTCACTAAATTTGTACAAAAATTCATGAAATTTATGCTTTCAAATTCAGAAACCGTTCAACTTTGTCCACTCGATAAATTACTGCAGTTTTTCAAACTATGTACACAAGTCTCCCATTTTTCGCTCATCATTATAAGGGGAGATTTTGAAGAAAGCGGTCCTTGTTACACTCGCCCTTTCCTCACTTTTGTGATGGAGGACCAGAATGACGTTGTTTGGTTTGTCGTTGAGCCATCCATCTAGTTATTCAATGTCAGCACGTGGTGCCTTCCCCTTTCTTCCTTCCTTCCTTCCCTCTCACTCTGCGTCTCTCCCCCTCAAATCCCATTAGCTTATCCCTCCTCGCTCTGTGGAGGAGCTCTGCATATTCTCTTCCCTTCGTTCATTTGGCGCTTCTTCCCTCTGTCTCTGCCTCTCGGTTCTCTAGCCCATGTTGTTTTTGCACGGATTCCATTATTATCTTTTAAACGGTTTGATAATGGGGCTGAAACATTTCCACTCAATGTTCCCCGTTTCATCCTCAAAGATTTCCATTTTCCTTCCGTCTCGCTCTTACATTATCTCTCGCAACTATCGATTTCTCGTTACCTCTTTCTTTGTTGCAATGATAATTCATTCTCCTTCTTTTCCCAAACTAGGACCACCCCCACTCTACATTTCGTTTCTATTTGTGTCCAACTCGTTTTCAATTCTCATTTCGCTCATTCTTCTCGAACTTTAAAGATTCGGTTTCACGTTTCAGTAGATCAGCAGAAATTGTTGCTATGCTCGAATTCTGTGACCGAAACAAGTGACAGAAATTGATTGATTCACTGAATTTGGCAGTCATTCAATATGCTTGGATTTCTGGAACTCGCAGTTGCATACAGGTTGGAATTTATTCTTTCTTGCCAAATGGACAATATAATGGTTGAGAACGTGGAGAGATGGCAATCCGGAAGATCCCCCATCAGCACGAAAGAAATTAAGAAATGAGCTGCGCAAAACGGCCAGCAAACTCGAGGAGGAATCCATTTCGGTATGCTTTTTTTTCGTAATTTTATTTTAGTTTTGAAAAGAAATACAAAAATAAAAATAACATCTTACAAGTTATGACACGAAGTTTTCTTATAATACAGATTGAAACGCGCACAAACAGTTATTTTAGATAACTCATTTATCTTCGAAGAATATATAGTTAAAGAAATTTTCAATCTGTCAAATTTTGAATGAAATCTAAATTTATCGATCACGAATAGATAAATCGTTGAGGTCCCCGAACTTTTCATGATTAGTCAATTTTCAGTTGGAATCAGTGATGGCGGAATTCAAGCTGTCGAACAACACTCTGAAGAGGATGATGAGTCACATGTCTGACAACATGGACAGAGGCCTCGAGAAGGGG
Source organism: Diploscapter pachys (assembly GCA_002287525.1). NCBI lineage: Eukaryota > Metazoa > Nematoda > Chromadorea > Rhabditida > Rhabditidae > Diploscapter > Diploscapter pachys. The sequence goes on along the minus strand of LIAE01006324.1, from coordinate 10,133 downwards.
CTTCCTGGGTCCACAATCGCTATGCTCCCCAGTTTTGTACCTGAATTGCCTGATGGAACTGGTAAACATTTTTTTTAGTTCATTCATTTTTCTAGCATTCCACATGTCATAGAAATTATTTTCTTATCTTTTGACAAAAATCGAATGAAAATACTGATGTTTGCAGAAAGGGGAACGTACGTTGCAATGGATCTGGGCGGAACGAATCTGCGAGTGATGATCATGCACATCGAGCCCGGAGAGCCCATGCGAACCAAGCAGTTCAACACGAGGATTCCTGACAAGGCCATGCATGGAAGTGGAAGTCAGGTTGGTAGTTATCCTCGCATCATTTTTCCTCCAGCATTTTTCTATCTTCACAAAATCCAGTATCGTAAGAAATATTGGAACAATTCAACATTTTGAAATAGCTAATTCCAAGATTCTTTATGAGTCGGTCTGAATAAAATATTATGAATCATTGACACTCAATGTCATCTTCAAGACTACAAATCTTTAAGATAATTGTTTCACAAAACTCGATATGAAGCGTTTCAAAAATTATAAATTGCTCTAAACTTTCGTGCACCACTGCTACCATTTGTATAACTTTTTAGCAAATTCATTATGATTCCCTGAAATTATTCGGAAGAAATGAGTCAAATCCTATTTCTATTCTTGCAGCTGTTCGATTACATTGCGAAGGCCTTATGCGACTTCCTAGTCGAGAAAGATCTCGCCGACCAGGATTTGCCAGTCGGATTCACATTCTCCTACCCTTGCAATCAGACTGGACTCAGATCTGCTACTCTGCTCAGGTTTATTTAGTGAAGCCAAGAGGGATTCAGAATATTCTGAACTTTAGATGGACGAAAGGAGTGACAGCGACTGGAGTCGTGGGAAAAGATGTCGTGCAAATGCTCGAGGAGGCCATCAAAAGAGATGGAGTAAACATTTTTATTCAATTAATGAACACTCAACTGAAAACGTATACTAGCTTCTAGTGTATAGGATTTTCACTTTATTTTCAATTTTCAGCGAGCGAAAGTGGAAATCGTGGCTCTGATCAATGATACAGTCGGAACGATGGTCGCTGCCGCTTACGAATCTGGACAGTGTGATTTGGGAGTTATCATTGGTAGGCTTTTTAGTTATGTTCATCAAGACTAACTGAAGTGTGGAACAACAAGATATAAACATGGCAAAATAGCATATGAAAGTTATCTCGCCTCCAAACTACTATACTCTTATTTGCTCTTGTCATGTGTTTTTTTTAATGATTTTTCATTTATCTTTCTCCTAGTTAAATTTCGCCCGACGTTTCTACGCAATTCTAATGAAAATGATTTGACCGAAAAAAACTCCAATCTACCTAAAAAAAAACAATTCTTTATTTCTATTTTTCTAGGAACGGGAACTAATGCTTCCTATTTGGAGGACACGAAGAAAATAGTCTATGGAATGCAGAATGCGGACGACGACTACCTGCACTCGCAGATGATCATCGACACTGAGTGGGGTGGGTTCGGGGACAGAAACGAGGCCGAGTACATCATCACGCAGTACGACAAGATCATCGACAAACGGTCCGATCATCCAGGAGTCAATACGTGAGACTTTTTATTGTTGCTGAAGACAAATGGACGAAAGCACTTTTCTCCTATGCATAATGTATACGATTCTACATGTGATGAAATTTCACTGAAAATGGAAAAGAAGAAGAGATATCCACCATGAAGATGAGAGATTTTGTTCGGCTATCCTTCTCTATTCACATTTCTGAGGATTTGACACTCCCTTTCATTCTGCTCTAAAATTCCCGAATTGAAACTTTGATGGAAATAATAGTGCACAGGAAACGGGCTTCTAACTTAATGAATTGTTCTCAGATTCGACAAGTTGGTTGCCGGAATGTGTATGGGAGAATTGGTGCGACTCGTGCTCGAGAAGCTCTGCACCAGCAAGGTTCTCTTCAACGGAAACGCGTCCAAACTGCTCAAGACGCCTGGCAAATTCCCCACCAAATACATCTCCGAAATTCTGCAGTAAGATTTTAAGGCAACTTGGAAGAATAGTTGCATCGTTGCATACGAAATAGTAAAGGAAAAGAATCGTTTCCCTACCCAAACCATATTCTTTCGCACGCAACGATGCTATACGATGCAACTACTTTTCCGAATTTCCGACTTTACAAAAAATTTTATCGGAAATCTTCGAAAAATGTTCGTTCCGTTGTCAAAAATCACGAAATTCAGTTCCGCACATTCCTAATCATCACGAGAACTTGGTTTCTAATGCAATGGATCGTATCATTTTTCAGTGACGAAGGCGGCTCCTACACGAACACTCGGCAGATCATGGATGAATTGGGCATCGAGGACTTCACGTTCTCAGACATGCTGCTGCTCAGGGAGGTCTGCATGGTCGTGTCCAGGAGGAGTGCTAATCTCGCTGCTGCTGGTAAGAATATTTTTCCCTTATGATAGAAATTGTCTGAAAACATCAAAGATGCAAATTGTCATCTTCCAGTATTGTCAAGTTGTTCTGTGCTTTTCCAAAAATGTGAACTAGCATTGAATTTTGAAAACTAAAATCAAATTTGATGTTAAAATTTTTGTTATCGGAATTACCCTCTCCGCTTTGACAATTATGATATTTTCACTTGTTATTCGAGTTTTCAGCCATAGCGTGCGTTCTGAATCGAGTTTCGAAGAAGAATTTGTTGACGGTGGCGATCGACGGCTCAACATACAAGTACCATCCCTTCTTCGACCACTGGGTCACCGAAAAGGTCAAGGAATTGCTCGATCCTGGAAAGGAAGTAAGCTGGGAACACTTGATCGTTAATAAATAAAATGGAAAATTGCAGTTCAAAATCGTGCAGACGGGAGATGGGTCGGGCAAGGGCGCTGCATTGATCGCTGCAATTGTTTTCCGAGTCAAGAAAGCTGAAGAGAAGCGGAAACAGGATGAGGTTAGCATAGTCATTAAATTACAACAAAATGAAATAATCTTTCCTGGATAAAATCATCAGCAAATATTCGTTCTTTTTTTCTCTACTCATTAGTTTGAGAAACATCTGTTCTCCACCACATAACTTTTATATCCTATCATTCTAAGCTAACCATTGGGCTGCCGCATAATTTCGTGCAGAACTTCACCGTTTACGACATTCCTGTGTAACCTCAAATTGCCAATATTGAGGATACAGGCTTTCACACAAAATAATTATGATTATTGTCCTTCATAATCCGATACACATCACTTGTCTTTGGTTAGTTTAGTAAGGGAAAAAATATTTCATAATTAAAAGCTACATAAAATTGTGTAACAGCACAATAGTTCTTCAATTTTCGACGATAATAGATGTGATTTTTTTCTTCTTCAAATCCACATGAAATGATTTAGGAAAAGCTAAAATTGGAAGAAGAGAAACGAAAACTTGAAGAGATGGAAAATATTCGCAAAGAGAAGCTGATGGAAGAGGAAAGGGCCAGGAGATATCAGGACTTGCTGAATTATGGAGATGAGCGCATCTCGGAACGATCCAATCAGCTGTCGTAAAGATGGGACATATCGTTGAATTGCAGACATCAGGTCATTGCAATTTTATGCCGATGCGATAGCGGTCAAATGCTTAGAGCAATTATGACTATGAATGCAGTTAAGTACGCGCCCCACACAAAATTAACCAAATTTGCGGAAACTCGTTATGAATTGACAATTGCTTAAACTGAGCATATTCGCAACATTTCGTCCAAATTGGTTAATTGTAAATGAGGGTATATCGATTGCATCCACAAGCATATTTGTTCTACAACTGTATCCCTTTTCCCTTTCAACGATAGCGCAACTATTCATTCCTTTCTAGTTTACATAATTGCAGTATACCAAATCTATGAAAATTAGTTTCACAGCGCTTAAGATTCGTTTATTTTCCCTCTGTGATCGTTATGAAAATTCATTCAGAATTTATGAATCATTTTTTATAGACTTTTTATAGTTTGATTCTAGAAGCAGAAATTTCATTTTTGAAGTTACATTGTTGATTATGTTTTGTAGGTTAGAAGCCTTTTTCTGTACAATGAGTCTGAACATTTGGGTATTTAACTATAGTATGCCATGTAACAGAACAGTCAAAAGTCTAACTGAACTAAAATGAGATTACGCCATGAGATCATTTGAGTCATTTGACACTGAATTTTATCACTTCTCTCTATCTATTCATTTAGCGGTAGATTATTGTCAATTACAGAAATGTGAGAGAGCATTGAATTTTTGATTACGCTACAATATGAAAAATTGTGTGTATGAAGACCTAGAGAAAGTATGCTTCAAAGCAAATTCTGACTAACCAATGTTAGTCAGCAATTGGAATATTTGCGAAGTCATCAATTTGGAGTAATAACTACGTTGGTCTGCATTACACAGTTGTGTCATAGTGTATGTTTAGAAATTTCTATTCGATACTTCAGTATAACAAATTGCCCTCTCTTTTCTGTCTGTGTTTTCAATTATGTAAAAATTTCCTAATTTGCCTAAATTCTCAAAACGTTTTTGCAAATGACCTTTTCACGGGCTTCAGATCGCTTGTCTTGTCTCGTCTTCAACTTACACATTTGTATTCTAGTGCCTAGATTTAGGAATCTCTTCAAAGTATTATTGTAGAAAGTAGGGAAGAATACAGGAAAATGTTTAACGCAGCATCATTGTATGTCTCGAAAAAATGAATTCCTAAAGCAATGAATGATGAGGTGTATAAATTTTCTTAATTTAAACAAAATATTAGATGGTGAGTGAATTTTTATATTGATATATTTTCTGTTGTATGAATTGTGCATTTCGGAACATAAATCTTCGCATTTTTGTGAGTTGTTTATGAATACACTCAGTCATGTCTATTAGCGAACACCTTTTGTAGATTTCAATGATTTTGGGGGAAGTGGGCGAAACAAGTTTGCGCTATACTATTTTCAACTTACAGTACTTCGATGTTAGACGTCTCTTTTAGTTGTCATTATTTGACTCCCCTTTTTCACGCAGTAAAAATATATTGCTCACATGTTAAAATACAGACGAGAAGGATTTTCTCTGCCAGAAAAAGACACCAGACAAAAGGGAGAAGGATACTACGCAATCTGGAATATTTCATCGCGATAGACACATTTTGGAAGTAAAAATGCATGGCTTGCCATTGTTAATGAACAGAATCGTGTGGGATGTATGAGAATGGTGCCTTCAAAAGAATTATGTTTTTGACAGACTCATACATTTAGTGATTTGGTGACAGTCGGAGTTCGTATTTTCAGCTCTTCTTCTTCCTCACATTCAACTTATTTACTTTTCAGTTTTTCTTCGCTTATTTACTCGTTCAGTCAGTTCATTGATAGCTATTGCCTTTATTATTCGTTTATTATCATCACTACAAAGCTGATCTTCATCATATTTCGTATCTATACATGAAAATTTATTTCAAAAAATAATTTAATTAAACTTTTTTCAGACATATTTCATCCGAATAACGTAATCCTTATTGGAAATTCTATCTTGCCTTAAGTTTGCATCATCCTTCTCTCGCGTTCTACTGATGATGCAAAAATACAATTTCTTGTATTCAACATTTGCGTTCTGATTTTTGATTCGCTCTGTAAAAATTATGTTTTGGTCCTCGTAATCTCATTCTATTTTTGGCAGGATTACGGAGTATAATACCACAAATGCGGGATTTATCCATACTTGTCAATATGCTCATCCTTATCAGCAGCTCTCGAGTCGATAATCCCTCGCATCGTCAGTCACTTGCTAGACATTTGGTTGTTTTGATTCGAGCATCTTCTTACAACAATACCACTTCCACTTACTGCATATTCACAATCTGAATTGTGTAGAGCTGCACAATGCGCATGTTGTATCGCTGATTAGAGTGAAAGTCGATATTCACGTAGCAATTAGAAATCGAATTTGGAGCGAAATAGTGAGTCGCGTAAAAAGAAGCGAAACGAACAGCGTAATTTTTAAATATCGACGTTCTCTCCAATCAATAATAGTCCTAACCTTTTCTTGAATTGAGGCTTCTGGAGAAAATTACATTTCTAATCTCATTCGTCTTATTTTGTCGTAGGTTACAGTATACTCAAATCTGAGTATTATGCTCGCCGCTAAAATGGGCATATTCCAGCCCCAACTCTTATTCCAAACGAAAATTGAGAGTATTGCCTTCTTTTCTTCTCTCTCCCTTTAATGAACGAGAAAGAGACCACACTTTCATTTTCGATTGGGCAGAAGTTTTAGTGTTGGAGCACGCCCATTTCAGCGCCGAATATTAACGGCGAACACGATAGTATTAATCCAAAACTTTCTTTAGACATCTAAAAATGTGTCGAATTGCATTTATTCTCAGCGTGTCTTCGTTATTTTCGTCTGTTTACATTTGTTTACAAATCGTGAAGCGGCTTGTGAAATATCTTAAAATGAGGCACACATGTATTCTCCTGTCTGTCTGATTACAAAGGTCCGAAGTGATGACGAAAATAGGCAGTGGGAAATGGTAATTGCGCACGAAGCATGAATTATCGCAATTAGAGAGGGGATGAAAGGCAGGTGCTATTTTCACATTGTCACATTACGCACTGCGAGTTTTTCTCCTCATATATGATTTATATTCATTTTCTCGGCATTTCTAATTTTTTTCTTGTTTTCCATTTCTCCCTCTAGTCTTTCATCTGTTGCTTCTCTCCCACTTGCTCTTTCTCTCCTCCTCTCTCTTCCCGTTCTTCAATCAATCGCATTAGTAGGGACCGCAAATGGTTTTTGCAAAGTTCATAATTACCGGCAAATTTCTATTCCAAGCTATCGAATTCGATGTAACTAAGATATTCGTGAAGAAAATAAAGTCAAAATCACTTTTGGTCAAAATAGTTGACCCAGAACGATCAGCGAAATGTACACGTTTTCGGTTCATAAAATCGCCGCGAACGCATACTCATTATCATTCACCTTCCTCCCTTCTGCCATTTTCACTTTCTTCAAATCTTCATCATCATCTCTTATTTGGTTTTCTGGGAAGTTCACAAGTTCAACCATTTCGAAATTCTTCTATTTTTTGGACGAAATAATGTTTATAGAGAAGAACGCGGGTGAATTTTCCTAATTTTTGTGTCGGCGAACAGTGAATTTTCCAGGAGTGCCTTGCATCCTTCAGCTTCTGTCCGTCATTGCCCTTGTCTGTCTGTCTGTTCGTCCATTGCATCATCATCTCCATCTCGTTTCCCTCTGCCTCTTTTCCAGTTTCCCTCTCTCCTTTCCCTCCTCACGTTGTGTCCCCAGCCAGACACAGCAGCAGCAGACACAGACCAGGCAGTGCAGGGTAAGGGAGGCGAGTGCGCAGCAATGCAGCGATCAGCTAGCAGAGCCTGTCGCGAGAGGGCCAACCCCCAAGGAAGAAGACCCCCTTACTCGTCAGAACAATCAAGGACCACCTTTAACCGTGATCTATTTATCGATTGTGATCATCGATCTGCCCGCCTTTTGCAACTCCACCTCCAGTTGTATCGATTTTCCCCGAACCTCTTCTCGTGTCTCTCGTTCTCTTCCTCTCCCCGGTGCATCTGCACTCCCCATTTCCTATTTTTCCAATCAGACACTAATATTTCTTCTCTTCTGCTTCGATCGTCTTCATCAATTATTCCCTCCCCTCCTCCGACTATTGATTTATCGATTTTGTGCATTGCAGGTATCGCAACCAGTCAAGCAGTGAGTGCACTCCCCCCTGATTCTCTGCCGCTCCTTGCCAATCAATTCAATCGATCGATCAGCTCCGCATCTCCGGAAATCAATCATCCAGTCACCCAATCAATGGCCTGTCTCCGCAAACTCAAAGAGGACATCGCCCTGTTGGAGGCCCTCTTCCACAAACAACACACTAGATTTCAGGTAGTTTCACATTTCAATATCGATTTATTGATTTGTCAAGAAATTATTTGATTTTTTTTCTTTTCATTGAAAACCGAAAGTTTCGAAAACATGGGATTGAATGTATCTCTGTTCATTTTGTTTGTCACCCAACAAAAATCAATACAATCAGCATATCGATTGATTTTCAGGTGGTGAACGCGTCCGTGGACGAGATCTGCATGAAGTTCATTGACGGGTCGGGCTCCTCGGTGATCATCAATGCTAACATTCAGGTACTCGCCCTCTCTCTCTCTCATTTATCGATCCATTATCGATTATCTCTATTTTCAAGGAGAACTATCCCCGTCAACCGCCCATCTGGTTCTCGGAGTCTGATGACGTGCCTGCAATCGGGGCTGCGTTGCAGAGTTTGACTGAATCGGCAACTGATCAGCCAATCACTATTCTTCATCAGGTAAGGAAAGATGAGAAAAAACTGAACTGTTATTTTTTCTACACACTCTACCCCTAAAACATGATGAATCGTACAGAGAGCCATTAATTTATTCATCACGTTTTTCTTCCAAGTATCCATCTCTCATAACTTACTTCACTGCTAAGTACTAATCAATGAGACAAACTACACTACAAGTTAGCTTCCTTACACACATGGCTAGGTTTTCACATGTGTTCGTAGTTGTGTGCTTCTTTCTGCATAGAAATAGCTAGAAGCTTGAACGAAAAACGATAAAGTATTATATTTGTAAAAAAACGTACAGAATTTTTACTATGAACATTTTCACATGAAATTTCTTATTATTTTATGCAAGATCATAAAATCAAAGTAAGATTTCATCAAATTTTCATTGAGAAAAAAACGATTTACTGTATTCGTCATCAGTTTTCCATGACCAATATTTGCGAAATTGATCAAATTTACAACTAGGGAGTAGGGATAGGAAGAATAACTCACGAATTATACAAATATATGTTTGATATAGTGAGAGTTTGTGAAAAGAAAGGCAAAATAATTGATCCTAAAAATTCACTCTTCTTTCAGACCCACCAGCTGATCACGGAGCTGTGTGACTTCTACCAACTGCCGATTCCTTCCGAGCTGATGAGCCTGCTACCTCCGGATGTGGAGATGGAGAAGGACGAGGGACATGGCAGTGATATGGAGTCGGATGAGATCGAGGAGGAACAGCAGGATGACGAGGAGGAAGAGGGCGAAGGCGAGGCTGAGGAGGACGATGATCATGACTTGGAGGTTAGAGAATTGGATCATAGATGCTGGACAGTACAGGAAGATTTTGCTCTGTACTGCCAACATTCCATAAGTGAAAAATATTTATTTATCAGCTTGAAATTATTTGTAGCTGAAGTGATGCTACCATTTTTTCTTTTGGAATTGTGTATTACTCCTAAAGCAAAATATGATAATGCTGTATTTTTTTTAATGAAAACAACTTGAAATTTGAGCTTCAGAGGGATAAAGTCTTGTTGATCCTTAAACTATCACAGAGAGGCAACTTGTTTAGTAAAGTAGAAAATTAGAAAAATCCGAAATGTTGTAAATTGCTGTAATTCATCGTTGTAGGTGGTGACGATGGACGAGGCCTCGGGCAGCCACGAGGACGAATTGCCTGTAGAGGGCAAACAGGTACTCGATCAGGTCTGCCGACACACCAGACAGCAGCATTTGACTGGACGGGTAGGACAAGAAGAGAAGAAGAGAAGAGAAACAACTCACTTGCAGGTACAAGGCAGTGTCACTGCCACTGACAGACTCATGAAGGAGATCAAGGACATCTACAGATCCGAGCACTTCAAGAACGGTCAATCAATTTGATATTTAAAAAAAAAAAGTCTCGAAAGAAAATTTTTTAGAAGAAATACAGGGTGCGGACAAATTAGGGAGGCACCACTAAATTGGGATTTAAACCCGAAATATTGAAGTAATCGGGTTCAAATTTTTAAAATAATTTCTTGATAACATAACGATAAAAAATCAATTAAGAGTTTTCGAAATGGCCGCCTTTAGCGTTGATACAGGCCTTGAGTCGCTCGGGAAAGACATCGATGACGGCACGCTATCGGTCCACCCTTTTCTCCAATGAGAAACTGTTCACCATTGAAGCGACCGCCAACCGTCAAAATGATCACATCCTGTCCCTAAACATCTCCTCTGCTAATTCCGATGGCAAACTGGTTGGAAGACGTGCTCATATTGAGTCAATCACGGTTTGGGCGGCTACCGC